>CM069312.1:36497500-36610000 GCA_035609425.1 Epinephelus awoara
GATGGAAACAGGGGTCACCGGTGTCTTGGTCCTCCTCAGATCCACAGCCAGTTCCTTTGTCTTTGCCACGTTGACCTGCAGATGGTTCTGCTCACACCTTGTGACAAAGTTATCCAAAACAGCCCTGTACTCATCCTCATCACCCTTGGTGATACATCCAACTATAGCAGAGTCATCAGAAGATTTCTCAGTGCAATAGCTGAAGTCCGTGGTGTAGAGGGGTAAAGAGGAAGGGAGAGAGGACAGTCCCCTGTGGGGCCCCAGTATTGCTGACCACTTAGTCTGACACACAGCATTGCAAGCGCACATACTGTGATCTACCAGTCAAGTAGTCTACAATCCAGGACACCAGGGGGGCATCCACCTGCATTGCTGTCATCTTGTCACCCAGTAGAGCTTGACGTATGGTGTTGAACGCACTAGAGAGGTCAAAAAACATGACCCTCACAGTGCTCGCCAGCTTATCCAGATGGGCGTAGACACGGTTGAGCAGGTAGATGATGGCATCCTCAACTCCAAGTCGGGGCTGACAGGCGAACTGGAGGGGGTCCAAAAGTGGCTTGACCATGGACCGGAGCTGCTCCAAGACAAGTCTCTCCAGGGTCTTTATGATGTGGGAGGTCAATGCCACGGGTCTGTAGTCCTTGGAGCCACTGGGATGCGACGTCTTTGGCAACATAAATCAAATACATTAAAAGCACAGCTCTACAGCATCCAGTACTAGGGCTTGTCAAATAAGAAAAACAGAACAGTAAATAATGATGCATGACTGAAAATGGGCATATATTATCCTATACTGAGAAGCAATGGGAAATACTGTTCGTTGGTTTATTTTTAGAGCCTAAAGTCAATGAAAAAAGACAACACGCACTCTCAAAAAAGAAGAAAAAAGTCTGGAGGTGCTTGATTAAACACACAGACCGGTTTCGTCAAGTGTCTTCAGTGTGTGAAATGCGTTCCATTTCCAGTTCCATTTCACACACCGAGGAAGACACTTGTCGAAACCGGTGTATGTGTTTAATCATCTGTACCAGTGAGGTATTAAAAGTTTGTAACGAAAGACACTGAGTGTTGCTGGCTTTTTCTTGTTTACTTTTAGAGCCTACCTTTAGTTTGAAAAGTTCACCCTCTCCAAGTCCCAACTGTTTTGTCCGTCAGAACAGGCTACTCCCCATTGAAAATGACAAAAACAACGTATAATAACTATAGCAGCATCCTATGCTTCAAAACTATTCAAGGTTTTTCGCCAGAAAAACCAACATGTTTACTTTTTCCAGCTGGAGCAGGGCACGTAGTGAATTGACAACTTTGTCTGCTGTGCTGAATATGCGCTCTGATGGAGAGCTCGTGGCACAAACGCATAGATACTTTCAGGCAGCCCTCGACATCAGAGGAAAATGCCTGGCTCCATCACATTTCCACCTGAGAGGGAGGTCTTCGTCTCCCTGAATAACGGGCTCGTGACAACAGGCAGTTATCTCTGCTCCTGCTCGCTCCTGTATGGTGCCGACCGGACCTGCCACCGCATCAGCTCTTCTTTGAAGGAAACTTCCCAGAGTCATCTGTTTATAGGTGGTTCGGGTTGCGCTTCTCCCTCCTCCACTCTGATGGAAACTGGACCTGCTACTGATGCTGCTTGCACAAGTTTTGAAGTTGTGGGGTTTTTGGGACCAACTCGCTCTATGCGCGGCTTGCCATCTTTTCTTCTCTTTGTCACGTCTGAGCTGTTACGTTACGACATCACGTCCAAAAACATATCAAATGTCATCTCCTGACAACAGTTATGAGAAACATTATAGCCTATTATTAGTTTTAAATTGTAATAGTATTAAATTGAAAACTCAACCACACATACATAAGTCCTGGACAAACACTCATTATTTAGACATTAAAAAAAAAATTATATTTAATATTATATTAGGCCCCTATAGACCTAGGCTATATGGTCGGCAGGTTTTTTTAATGATGGTAATGAAACTGATACCGTTGCTATTTTTAGATACCGCAGGATACCTTATTAATGTATTATCGCCCAACCCTAATATGTAACCTTAGCCGGAGAGAAGGAAGCTAACATTACGTCATGTTTTATCTCATAATGGCACTGTTTTCATACATCATGTGTCCGCTGACCTGTATTTTCTCTGAAATCCAAAATATTTCCACAATAACATTATCCTCATTATCTTTCTCTTGGCTGCCTTTTATCTGCCTGCCATTGTGATGATATGGATTAATGTTTTCACTTTGCATTGATGATACTGGATCATTGATCATTGAGTCGATATATTAATCGAGATCAATGGATTGTTACACCCCTATTAATTATCATAATCAGATAATTTTATATAATCCCTTTTGGTGTTCATAATAGAAAATGTATGTTTTCTTGTCAGATTTGCTCACAGCTTGCAGAGCTCTGTGCCATGACGCAGCCTTTAAGAACAATCTAGCTGGTTAACATGGGCACCAAAAGGAGGCGGACAGCACTCCACAGAAAATCGGCACACTTTGCAGTGCCTCTGCCTCCAGTATGAACCAGTAAGCCTGACTTACTGGGTAATCTTGCATCATGTGTGTGTCTCAGAAAAAGACAAGCATGGTGCTTACCTGGCATGGCAGCAGGACTAGAAAATGTCGGCATCAGTGGTGTCTGTGGTGTTCGACCGGCGTGACCCCGGGTGATGTCATATCCTGCACTCATGGAGAAGTCTGATACAGGCGGGCCTGTGGGAGGGGCCGACATGCCAGGAGCAGAAGGAGGAGGTGGTCCAATGGGGGGAGGCAGAGGAGGCAAACAGGAGGGGGTGGAAGGAGGAAACGGAGAGCTGCTTGTGAAGGGAGAGGGGAACTGGGAGGACTGGGGGGTGGGGGTGGCCAAAGTGCTGCTAAAAGCAGGGACGGAGGGAACAGGAGGGAGATTTGTGGAGACTGAGGGGGAACCAATGGAGATGGAACTGATGCCAGGAAGAGACGGAGGGCTGGACAGACCTGAAAACACAATGAACTAATGTTAAACTTCAGAAGCACTTGTCCCTGTGCCTTTTGTCAGCAGCTCAACATACAGTTGGTCTTCCATGGTTAAGCCCATACACAACATATGATGTAGGGCTGTGATGGTATGGATTTTTTCTTATGGGGAAAATTGATGTATCCACGCAGTTAGGTGGTTACCACAAATGTTATATTAATGTAAAATGTAACTATACAGCCACAAGTGGCACTCCCAAGTTCTTTATCAGCCAATTGAAGGAAGCAGCTCAACTGCCCCAAATTACAGCTGCAAGCAAAAGCAAGTGGGTTTCAAGCTTTACAGAGCTAAGCAAAGTCACTTCAGCTGGTTTAAAGTTGTCTGGAGAAATAGTGAGACCAATAACATACTTCTCACTCTGCAACGACTTACTGCGTGAACTTTACTAATCTTGCTCATTTGTAGTAGGGGTGTGTCCATCGCTCTGGATCCAATATCATTAATGCAAAGTGAAGACATCTATCCATGTCGACATCTTTAGCATACGCTTTTATTTTGAAAGTCTGTGTCACTGTCAAACAGCGGCAGGCAGACGGCAAGCAGCAAAGAGAAAGAGGATCAGGATAACATTATTTACCGGACTCAGACAGAGCACATGCCATGTGTAAACAATAGAGATGCAAATCTTGCGGATATATCCGCAATCCATGGGTGGGTAGGCCAATAAAAATTAACATTGTCGTAAATTTCGGGTGGATTACAGGTGGATTTGTCAGTTATATTCATATTTAATGACATTTAATTATATAGCTATGTTCAAAAAACAAGGCAGCAGAGCAAACAATATTAGGCTTGAGTAATTTTTACATTAGAAATGTGGTGTAAATGTAAATACAATAACTTAATGTTAGGCGCGGGTGCGGGTCTCGAAATTTTAGAAGATAATTACGTCGGGTTGGTGGCGGGTGGATGATTAATGAGTGCACGAGAATTTGGGTGTGCTCAAACGGCATCCGCACATCTCTAGTAAACAAAGATGTTATGAGATAAAATACAACGTAACGTTACCTGCCTGGACGAGCGTCTCACTCCGCTAACTTCTTGCTTTAGCAACATTAGCTGCTATATTTCAACAATGTTGGGCTGAAAAACCATGCATGCAGGCTGAAATTTAACCTTGGTGTTCTGTTGGGAGATGCAGTGACTTAAACCAACAGTAAGTAAGGAAAATAGTGTTGTTACATGTAATTTGTTAAGCTATGAGTGGAAGAAAAATGTCCACTAGCTGCTGGGCTAATTTGTGAAATGTAAACATGCTAAAGCTAATAATAGGTGATTAGCAAAAAACAATTGTTTTGTCTCTGAACCTTGACAGTCACTACTAAGCTGAATGTTATACTTTTGTTGAATGATGTTGTTGTTAATCTGTGTTTTAAGGACTTTAAAACAGATATTCCCGAAAGAAAAAGATGATGGTTTGGGTTGAAATTAAAAGATCTCCTTCAGTAACATCTTGTATCTCCGTCCTACAAGGCTTTAAAGCAAGTTTGGTGTTGATAGAGTCAAAATCCAAAAAAGAAATCTATTCACATCACTGTTTTTCATATTATGCTCATTAGCAAAGGATTTATCATGGTTGCCTTAAAAGCAGAAGCAGCTTGCACTGAGTTGTAGATTTGTGTCGAATTTCAAATCAATATAAGTCTCATGGCATTGGGGGCGTGGCCTGTCAAAGTTTTAAATTTTTCAGCTGTAAATTATAGCACCACCATCAGACTGATTGGGATCAAATTTGATGTGAAGCATCAGCTAATTAGAAGCGGATTAGAACTTCAGTAAAATCTGCTGCCTTATGTTCAGACAGAATTACTATTACCGAGGGTGCTCAGTAATATATCTCAACTAATACTGGACAACTGAAACAGATACCAGTTGTCAGCATTTGATTGCTCAATGATCAATCACTCAGTGGGTTTACATGAAATGACAGAAAATGGATGTATTGTGTTTGCCCGACTAAACCCCGGCTTTTAAAATACATGTAAACATGTTAGTCCAACTAAAATTGTACTAAATCGAATTTCATACACCCAGATATGATTGGGAGTCGAGCATGTGCATTCAGCATGTACAAAGCGTACTGAGCTGTAATATTATCCACCATTTTGCCGCTAGCTAACTGTAGCTAGCTTGTTTCTCCATTGTTTGGTCTATGACGTAATAGGTCAACTGGAAAAAGGTCCAATTTTAACAAGCTTAAAGGGGCATATCTCTACCTTTTGTAGCAGAGTCTGACATAGTTTGGTCAATAAATGGATTCCCCTTCCATGCTTGTATACTAGGACAGTAGTCCCATCAAATGGCCTAGTCAGGCTATGAACATAGCTCCACTTAACTGTGCATTAAACATACTGACTGTTCAATCTAATAACAATATATTGGCTGATCTTATTTTTGGTCATTTTTTCATTAACAAATGACAAAGAAACATTTGGATAAGTGTCCTTTACTTAATTATTAAAGTATTACTGTAGTTTTTTAATAGAATAGCAGCAAAGATGTGTATTGGGCAGGACATTTCACAACGGAGGGAACCTGGTCTGCTCATGTATCAGTGCTTCATAGATCATGTATTACCTATGGTAATTGGTGGGGTGCCAACTGCAGCAGCCACAGTCAGAGGTGGTGTAGGACTGGCAGGAGGCGTAGTCTCGATCCCACTCTCTTCCATCATCTTCTTGCCCTTATATAACCTAATGAAGCAGATATTAGATATTAACCGTAGACTGCATAGAGAGACTGCTTCAGTTAACATATGATTTCTTCAATGTTCATATAAAAGTTGGTATTTCTGCTATCAGTTACACGGATTCATTCAAAACTTTAGAGCACAACAATGCTTGGTATCATGTTATCCTGATTCCAATTAGTTCTATGCAGTGGGTTACACAGATTTTAAATGTGGGACAAATGGAGCACTATTATCTGATCTGTACTCAATATGAGCAGATACCCTGAGCTCTAGGGGTGTAACGGGTCACGGTTCAGTTCAATGCGATTCAGCAGTCTCGTGGTGTGGTACGTTTGATACATTTTCAATACAGAGAAAGAGTAGAAATCCCCGAAAAATGTCATTGTTTTTCTATTTTATGTTACTGGAATTAATTTATTTATTAAAACTGTCATCATAAAGTGTTTTTTTTTTTTGTTGTTTGTTTTTTACTTCTACTTTACTTTGAAAAAACAAAGCAACGGGGTCAACTACACCTCCTTCCTAAGGTCAAAGTTTCTGTCCCTTCCTTGCTCAGAATTGCTCGGAGAAGTTTCCTAAATCACTCCTAAGTTGGGACTCCTTCCTAAAAATGTTATGCTATGTTAGGAGCTCTCTGAGAGGATTCTCAGGAGGTTTGTAAATATGGCCCCAGACCTGTAGGTTATCTGAAGATCTTCTATTTCTAGTCTGGAAACGGCGTTACTAACCATTTTGTAACTAGCTAGCTTAGCATAGCGTTCCCTCCAGGCATGTCTCACTGGAGTAGAATGTTCCAGTTTGGTGGTGGGAGGGGCAGACAGCATGTTGCCTGAGAACATTATATTAAACAGAATTTCAGCTGTATATTTTATTTCCAAATGTAATAGGATAGTTTAACGTACTGTTCAGTTAGTAAAGGGTACCAAACATACTGAAAGCTTCGTAGTTAACGGTTCAATTCAAATACTTTTATTAGGCTCGTTCGAGATAAACTGTGACTTGCTTGGAAGGTAGACAAGGGCAGGTGGCTGCAGCAGGGAGGCAGTGACAAAAAGCTGTGGTGAAGTCGGACAGTTTCCCGACAGTTTCCAGCAGCATTCAGTCCACTCTCACATCCTGTCCGATATGATGTAGATTTTTAAAAAATATTATCAGACCCATACATCAGTTTATTATCAGTCTCCAATTGTTTAAATTATGATAGATTGAGTTATCAAAATGCTTTACCTGCAATCTATAATTTATGTTCATGGTTCAACCTCCATTTTACATGAATTCTCATGTGAATCAGCATAGTATCAGTTTGCTGCTGCAGAGCAGCTTAGCAGACCTATCACCTCAACTACATAGGCTAAATAAATTGTGTTTGACTATAAGGTTAATATTTTCAGAGGAAAAAAAACAAGACAATAGCTTTCATTAAAGATCAGTCAGATATAATCAGGGCTTCACATCTGTACAGATGTTATTTTAAGAATCCTCACATCCCACTGACCACAAGTCTCTGTGTTGCTAAACAGGCTACTTCAATAATCAAAATAGTCCAATGTTAATATACAGTAGGCTCTGTATAGTTTATGATGAATGTATTTAGTCTCTGACAAGTAAACTTCACCATCAGTCACACAACATGTATTCTGTTAACAGAATAAACCTTCAAATCAGAAAAATTAAATCTAAATCTCTGAAATTCAACAAAAAAGTGAAAAATTCAAAGTTTATCTAAAACGTCATATTGTTGAGTCAACATCTAAACCAATCAGCTGTTAGATCAGGTAAGAGCCAGGAATTTCCCATCATGCTCTGGGTCTTGCAGTCGGTGGAAAACAACTGCAGCGTCACACTCTAAAAACTGCGACCGCCTTGCTCTTGCGAGATTATTGTTGTCCACTTTTGTATGACATCAGAGCAAGTCGGGATGAATTCGGATACAAAACTAACCAGCATGCACTGTGCGGTGATCGCTGGTGATCGAATCTGTGTAGACCTCGTTCATCTCGAAGAGCATATTGTTACACCCCTACTGAGCTGAGGTTACCAAACTGGTAGTGGTATGGGAGAAAAAGTCAGCCCATCCACGGCCCCATTTGTGTAGTTTGTTCAATTCAATTCAAATAACTTCATCCATGCACAGCAGGGCAGTTAAAAAGTACAGATTTGTTTCCCAATATGCACCACTACACTAAGAAACCTTTTAAAAGAAGACCAAAAGGTTTCTGCATTTTAAGACAATTTTCAAGCCCTATCTCAAAAGCAAATTTCCTTTCCCAAGGGAATGACCTACAATACTCTCTCCCTCTCTCTCGCCTTTGTTCGTTGGATTGATTAGGTTTATGCAAGAGGAATGAGATTGGTAAGAATCACAGAGTAAGCCAATCAGAGGCAGAGTAAGGCCCTGATCACAAAGCATCATTGCTGTAGGAGGGTTTTTGTAACTGTTTTCAATGTGTATTAAGCTTTTTGTAATTGTTTTTGATGAAAATGAAGCTTTTTGCTCGCTGTTCTTGCATTCCAACATGCCTCGTATTTCTGCACTCAAGGCACCTGGCGTTTTTGGCAGAGCGCTCTGAACTCATCGTGTTGAAAAAACTTAAACTCAGAGCAGAAAAGCACCCCACATCATCTCGTTTCCCCATTGTCCAATCAGCTTATTTGAGAGACGGGCCTGCTGTGGTGGTCACGACAACAAGTTTACAGTTGGTAAACAATGGAGGAGAAACTGGTGGTGCTCAGTCGCTCAGCAGGACCCTGTAGTTAGTATTCATTTTTGTTATGCTAGGCCCAACAATAGACAGCAGGTTGTCAAACTGCCCCAAGTCATCCTAAAAAATGGACAATAGAATTGTTTACATTACATTTACCTATTACTGCATAAATTACTGTTTAATCAAATGATTACTAACACACATCTTGAACTGTTGGGGCCATTCTTGCGCCAGGGCCACGGGTTACTGCAGCCCTGGTGATATTGCAAGGAATCACTGTGCACTACACACACAGCAGACATCTGCCCTATCACTTACTGCTCCCCTGTACCAAACTTTTTTTAGACACTCATGCTACAACACGTTTTGTTCATTGTTACAAGGGACAATACATCACGGCTCTGTTATAAGTTGAGCTGGGTTGATGCTAGCTTTGTTTAAAACAGCGCTACATTTAGCTTGTCATATGTATTAAAGACACCCTACATATAACACTTTACTATTGCCTTTAGTTATGTGGGTCGCAACAGAGAAATGTTGGAGTTTGAAGTGAATTCAGCGTTAGCTCCCTTTAACACACGACGCTGTGGTTCACAACTCCACTGGAACCCTACACGTGTCCAAACACACTCGGCTCTGGCATAAACAAACAAAAAGCTGTAGGTACAGATGAAGCGACATGTTCATTTGCACCTAACTTATCAGGAAACTGGCATCAGTAAAAATCGTGTGTCTGTCTGAGATTACAAGACAAGTAGCTTGACTACTTACCTGCTAGCTGGACTAGCTCAGCACACCCATGAATACACTACCGACCCACTTTGATGGCGTCATGTGTTGCCACGTAGGCTATACCACGGCCCATTATCAATAAGCTCGAACGTGACGAGCCAGGCCTGAGCTGAATCTGTAACAACGCCAATAACTGCACGACAGGCTCATACAAAATGAACTGCACCTCGCCTGAAGAGTGGCCGCGATCCCTTGGCAGCAGTATGGGGTAAAG
This sequence comes from Epinephelus awoara, assembly GCA_035609425.1. Taxonomy (NCBI): domain Eukaryota; kingdom Metazoa; phylum Chordata; class Actinopteri; order Perciformes; family Serranidae; genus Epinephelus; species Epinephelus awoara. Next base: position 36,506,935 of record CM069312.1, read on the forward strand.
AAAAAACTGCGGTTATTTTCCAGCGGCACTCTGAGAAAATTAGCAAGGCGGAGAACCTCCCTGTGGCACTGACACGGTAGTGTGAAGGCAGTAGCCAGGCGGCCGCCAGGCAGGTATCCGCACAGTGGCAGGCGACTGACAAGGTACTGACAGGCCTGTGGCATGTGTCGGCACAGTGGCACGCGAGTGGCACTCGTTCGGCACCAGTCATTGGGTCGGTTTTGATGGAAACAAGCAAACGGAGTAGCTGCTGTTTTACTGAATTAAAAAAACACTTTAACATTCACATTTTCAACCGATTTCAAAACTTGTTAATACGTTTATAAACATTTTCTGATCCATGTGGAGTAGAAAAAAAACAGTTTTGTCTCTAATTAGGCCTACTTAGAATTTCCACAGGCTATAATCAGGAGTTGTGTTTGTTGGCTTACATGACCTGAATTACCAATGAATGATATAGCAATGGTAGGATACAGATACTCCAGAACACAGCAGTTATAAGATAGACCATGGTATGCCTTCATTAATGCCCATAGAGGAAATTCTGGTGTTACAGTAGTTCACAGATGTAGTAGTGATATACAAAATTATCAAAAGCTTGTGTTTATTGTTTATTGTCATTAATTGAAAACAAAACTTTAATATCCAACTGGTGGGAGGCCCTGGGGTGGAGTAATATGGCTTGCTGTTCGATTAATTATACCAACTGACCGTCCAAGAAGTCTGTGCTCCAGGTTTTTCGGTAAGTGAAATTAGGAAATTCTAGTATTATTTTTATTTATGTTTATATGTTAGCACTAATTAGCGGGTATCGGTGTCACTACGGTCACCACCTAGCTTGTCAGCAGCATGTATCGGTGTCTGCGGTCACCACCTAGCTGTCAGCTTATTATTATATTATTATATTATTAAGCCTTTATTTAATACATGTAAAATCACGTTGATACCGGAGGTCTCATTTTCAAGTGCGACCTGTATCACAGCAGCAACATCCACATCAAGTTACAGAGCCACAGACACTACGATACAACACAAGCTTAGCTAACCAGCCAGCTAACGGTTAGCCTTCGAGCAAGACGCCAGTTCGGGGATGCATCGAAGTCAGAGCCTGACAGAGAAGCATTAGGATTTAGGCATTTAGGGAGAGGATATTTTGGACACAAGGCTGAGGCTGTGTGAGGTTTGAAAATAAAGGTCCACCACGTTAGTTAGCTAACGTGATGCAATGTTAATGTTGTCATGCAGTGTAAAGTTAAGGTAACATTAAGGCTATACTTGTGTGTGTAAATTAAAAAGTGGCGAACTGTGTGAAATTACAATAAGGTGTGTAACGTAATTAAAAAAAGCTAATGTGACATTTGACTGTCACATATGAAATATTTAGATCAGTGTATGATATAGGCCTGTAGCTATACCACAATATATAATGCACAGACAGAATATGAGCTGTGATGGAAACCACCTTTTTGTTTTGCTAAAATAAATTGATTATGATCTGTGGAACATTGAAGTAATTTAAGTTGTATTGTTTGCATGTAAAAGTGTCTGTGAAGTAGGTAGCTAACACATATATTACTTTTAATATCTATTTGTCTGTGTAAAGTTTTCCTCTAGGTGACCCAGACAGACTGGACCAGTGGACACTCAACACGAGGAGACAGAACTGGACTCCAAACAAGACTTCCCATCTGTGCAGTGAACACTTTGAGAGTCATCAGCACTGACTCCAGGATAAAGACACCTTTTTTCATACAGTACCTTACAAAGAGTCAAGAAACCTATTAGTTTAAAATGATGAATTATTGTCCATAATACATTTAAATGCATTACATATTTTACTAATTGTCATACATTACTAAGTACTCGATTAGGGCACAGCTTGCTCCGTACTATTACTGATAAGGTGAAATTACTGACACACCAGTGCAGTTTAGTGTTCCCCTGATGCAAAAGGCCAAATGAAGATTTTATCAATCAAGGAACATGACATGTATTTACCAACTTTAACATTTTATGCAAAGACCCTTTATCAAAGTGAGAATTACTACCTTTTTCCCCACACACAGTCTGTGAAGAACCAATGGAAAAAATATTCTCATAATGAGACAGCCGAACATAGCATGATTCCACAGTGGCAGTGAGCTATGAGAACAGTTCAGTTTCATTTTGATAGCAACAATTATGTTAATGTGGATGAAATGCATATTGTACATTCATACTCCAGTTGTTTGATAGTACAGTTAAATTTAAAATCACATTCAAATATAAAGTTGAATATCTACAGAACTTAAACACAAAACTATTTTATGAATGACAGCCACTTACTCAGCAATAAGATCATTTTGGTGGTGAGTGGGCTTTTAACCAAGACAGGCTGTAGTCAATGTTTTCTACCTGTGTTTTTAACCTGTCATCTTTCTCTCTTTTAGGACACCTGAGGAAAGTTACAACACTATGACCAATGTGATACTCCACAGTAAAGAGGTTGTTTAACAAGAAATTAAGATTTTGCAAATTATGACACTGGGTCCTAATTCATAGGTTTTATAATTACTGTTACAACTCTTTTCATTTATTTCACGTGTACTTTTTGTAACCTTTTAATATGGATGATTTCATGAATGCAAACTTTGACTTAATTTTGTTAAACTGTTTGTGTAATGGTTAGAATTTTTGCAGCAGCAGACTCTGCTGCTGGGTGTAAGGTGCTAGTTATCTTCAAGTGCAAAGTTAAAATAATCAGGCCCACACAGAAGTGGACTGCTTAATTTTTTGTCAGTGACAATGTTAAACATTAATGCTTAATGTAGTGTATCCTTTGTTTGTCCTTTCAATTGACAGTCAGATTTGATTGTGAAATACAACATTCGGTCAGTAACAAAGACAAAAGGAGTGCAAATACAAACAGAATTTATTGAAATTTTAAACAAGTTATAGATGAATATAAAAAAACTCAACATTGGCCATGACAGCCTGGGCTATGTTCAGGCCAAACAAAATGTGTCCTAAAGGCCAAATTCAAAAGCAGTGACACTGCCAACTGTAAGCAGTTCACTGCGTTTGGAGGTGGTCTTTAAGACAATTAACTAATTTACTTAAAAACATATAATTTCTCCGAGGTGTGAGATGAATGTGTCTGATGTGAGGGTGCTCAATTATGGCACCATTTAAACTATGAACAAATGTAGCCATAATACTGTAAACACATTTCCTGGCCTTATCAATCTTTGCTGGATTGCCACCAGCCTCCCACCTGCACCTTCGGGCCAATGAAGAAAATACTATCTTAATGCCAGGATGCTGGAGGTGAAGCTGGTGCAGGTCCTCCTTCATCATGCTGACCAGCTTGACAGTGCTGACCTTCCCCATGTCATTGCCGCCACAGTGGATGAGGACACCTGGTGATGCTTTTCCTCGCAGGGAGTGGGAAAAGAAGGAGAGAAGGCCTCCCCACTGCAGTCCACCCCAGCCAAACCAGCAGACACGGACGCCCGGCATGCTGAGGGTGCTTCCCAAGGTCTCTGCAGCTCTCTGGACACCACGCCGGACATAGCTGTCACCAGTGCTCCACACTGTGCATATGAAAGTAAAATGAGTGTAATAAATAATTAGCATTATATATTTAAAAAAAGTTGAAAAGTTTTTTTTTTTGTTTTTTTTTTAAAAAAGATAACAGCTGGGGGGCGGGGTCTGGACCCAGACTAAGATGGCAGCATAGTGTGTAGGCTCCACACAACTTCGCACGCAAAGTCACCCTAAGCTTTTACAAACCTGACCAACTACGTGAAACAGACTATGTCAAAATCCTCAGCAGCCAAGGAGTGCGACATCTTTACAAAAGCCCGCAAAGCAAGCTCACGGAGCGCGAAGGCAGCACCGCCGGTCGAAGACAACGAAGCTAGCAACATGGCTAATATAGCCGACGTGCTAACAGAGCTAAAAGCACTCCGCTCTGAGTTCGGCTCGAAGCTGGACAGAATAAATGACCGACTGGGCGACCTGACAAACTCAATTTCAGTGCTAGAGAACAACCTGGGTGAAGTTAAACGTGAGGTAACGGCTAACGAAAAACGCATAGATGAGGCCGAGGCACGTATAGCTGCAACAGAGGAAATGTTGGACAGGACCGAGACGGCACTGGCCACGGCTGCAAAGAAACTTGCACACCTGGAAGCGAAGACAGAGGACTTGGAGAACCGCGGGAGGAGGAAAAACATACGGCTGTTCGGTCTCAAAGAGGGAGCTGAGGGTAAGCGTCCTCTTTTGGACTTTGTACATGACATGCTACCCCAGTGGCTGGGCACCGGACCCGACAGATCATTTATATTGGAAAGAGCTCATCGGACGCTGGCCCCGGCAAACCCCAACTACAACAGAGCCGTCCTCATCCGCTTTCTCAAGTACCAAGACAAAGAATTCGTCCTACGTTCCGCGAGACAACGGGACATCACACATGACGGATCAAAACTCTCATTCGCCCAGGATTTTTCAGCAGATACGATGCGACAAAGACGGGAGTTCAGCGCCGTTAAGAAGCTGTTTATCGACATGGGAGCCTTTCGAGGGTTTCATCTCCAACCATGCCAACTGAGGGTGCTGCACGGCGGGAAGATTCAGCTGTTTCCCTCCCCACAAGAGGCCGAGGAATTTTACCGCAAAATCACCGCCAAAGAAACAACACATGGCCAGGTTTGAACTGTCTCCTTCATACAAAAAGGGGTGTGTGCACCAGCCTTTATGCATGGACATGGGCTCATCATCTCTGACTTGGTCAAGCTTAGCTGTCACCTAAGCTATTTTGCTCTACAACATCGAAAAATGTGGACAATAACTGACAGGTACATATCGGTTGCCATTAAATGGACAATGTAACTATTTGTTTTTGAAAATTTGTATTGATTGCCACTCTGTTCTGAATATTTGATTTTATTCGTGGGGCAAAGTAACAGAGGGGGTACTGGAGACGGGATAGGATGTGAATAGCAGGTGTCCGGGCTCTTGAGTTTTACTGATATTAGATAAATGAAAATCTGTTTTAAGTTGCATTTTAATTAATGTTAAGGGCTAGATAATTTTCTTTTATGGTTCCAGTCAGCACACAAGTTTTGTGGAGAATAAGCCTAATCTGGAATAACCAAATTTAGGTTGTTTTTTTTTGTTTGTTTGTTTGTTTGTTTGTTTTTACCCAAATCTCTGAATACGTGAAGTTGGTGCTTGACTTTAATCTAGCCTCTGTACGGAGTATAATTTAAACATCAGCCGTCATTTATCATTAATTAAACTAGCACCCACTCCACCATGCCCCCTTCCCTTTTTTTTTTCTTTTTTTTCTTTTCTTCTCCTTCCTTTACCTGCAGCTTGTTGATATGTAGAGCAAAGTGTTACCCAGGAAAGCTAGGCTTGCCTCTCCTTTCTTGCCTGTGTTTTTGCACGGAGATGCATTTTCTTTTATTTTTTTTCAACAAGATGTGCGTTGTTGATGGATAATTGCCGTCTGCTGGACAAGTCAAGGGTGTTTCCTGTTCAAATGGGGTTGCCTTGTCGTTCCAGGACTAGGCTAGGGCAAAATGTTCGGGGAGGGGGGGTGGGGGTGGGAGAGGGGGGGCCCTCATACTCTACCTTTGTATTTCTTTCCTATATTATTCTGTCAGTTCTTCACTGTCTGTCTTTTTGCTTCTGTTGTAACATGGTCAAACATATTCAATGTAACACGCGAATCTCAGTATGCCTAACACACTTAATATAGTAACACTGAATGTCAGAGGCCTTGGCCACCCAATTAAGCGAAAAAGAGTTCTTACATTTTTGAAAAAGGAAAAAGTAGCTGTGGCTCTACTATAGGAAACACATCTGTCCAATGAGGAGCATAAAAAACTCAAGAGAGACTGGGTTGGGCAGGTCTATTTCTCAAGCTTCACTAGCAATAAAAGGGGAACAGCAATACTTATTCACAAAAACTTGCCTTTCATATTTAAGGAACAACATACCGACTGTGAGGGTAGACATGTACTAATTCTTGGAACGCTATATGGACGAGAACTAACACTACTTAACATTTATGCACCAAATGAGGACTGCCCCCAAATTCATGATAGATATGATCATCTTATTTAATCAACATAATACAGACCTTGGTGTAGTTTCTGGAGATTTCAACTGCTGTATGGATAGTAATATGGACAAATCATCACCTGCGTTGACGTTTGGAGAGAACTCAATCCCACAGTAAAAGATTACACTTTCTACTCGGCTAGACACAAATCATACTCTCGGCTAGACCTTTTTCTTTTACCACAGGAACATCTCTCATCCGTAATTTCTTCCGTAATATAGGGTCCATTCTTATATCAGATCATTCACCAGTTTATCTGCAGCTATCTCCCCCAACAATCGCATCGAATCAAGCACTGGAGATTTAACTCTTCACTCATCACTAATACTGAAGCCTGTGATAATATCAGACAATGGCTAGGACAGTACAGACAGGACAATGCAGCCTCCCCTGTTACTCCAGCAGTGATGTGGGATGCAGCTAAAGCCGTAATTAGGGGTCAGCTGATCTCTTACACGTCTGCAAAGAAAAGAACTATTAATAAACGTACAGAACAACTCAAGCAGGAGCTAATCAATTTGGAACAATCCCATAAACAATCGCCTACAGAAGAAAATATGAAGAAATTAAATGCAGTCAGATCTAGCCTCAACGTTATTCAAACTGAACACATTAAAAAACGTATGTTCTTTACCAAACAGCAATATCATGAATACGATAATAAGCCCAGCAGACTTCTAGCTTATCAACTCAAAAAAGAACGTGCGGATAATACAATAAAATGCATACGTAACACGACTGGCCAATTGAATTATGACATACAAACAATACAGTCCTCATTCCTTGACTTTTATACACAGCTTTATACATCAGAAAATCCGTCTGAAACAGACATCCATACGTTCTTGGAAAAAGTGTCCCTACCCTCTATCTCAGAGGATGAAAAAGAACAGTTGAGTGCTCCATTCACGTCAGATGAGGTGCTGCAGGCGATTAAATCGCTTCCCTCCGGAAAAACCCCAGGTTTGGACGGATACTCGGTAGAATTTTATAAGACCTTCTGGCCACAAATTGAGCCCCTTTTCATGCCCATGCTTACAGACTTTTTTGAAAATGGAATTCTTCCTGAATCTATGAAGACAGCAATAATAACACTGATACACAAAAAGGATAAAGACGCTGCTGAGTGTTCTTCATTTCGCCCAATTTCACTACTTCCAGTTGACAGTTGAAAAATAATATCAAAATTAATTGCGCACAGGCTTGAAGACTTACTGCCTCGGATCATAAACCCTGACCAATCTGGCTTTATAAAAGCACGCTATGCTGCTGACAATATTCGGAGGCTATTAGATGTCATTGACCACTCGACCCTACTCAACAGACAAGCCCTAATAATATCGCTCGACGCAGAAAAAGCGTTTGATAGGGTCGAGTGGTCATATTTATTTGCCGCTCTGGAAAAATTTAATCTTGGTGAAAAATGCATCGGGTGGATCAGGGCCATGTATGGCAATCCACAGGCTAAAATAAACATAAATGGCACCCTCACTGGAAAATTTGGCCTATATAGAGGCTGTCGACAGGGATGCCCGCTATCCCCATTTTTATTTAATCTGGCGATCGAGCCGCTTGCTGAAGCTATACGGGCTAGTGAAGAGATTACTGGTGTTGACATTGGGAAAACCAAGAATAGAATTTCATTATATGCTGACGATATAATTTTGTATTTAACCAGCCCATCAAGATCAATTCCAGCAGTACTAGACCTCATCACTAAATTTGGAACAATATCAGGCTACAAAATTAATTTGACAAAATCCAACGCCTTGCTACTGAACTCACCAGTCTCTAATAAACTCAAGACCATCTCACCTTTCACCTGGGCTCAAAACGGCTTTAAATATCTGGAGGTGAATGTGTCCCCAAAACTTCAAGATCTGCACCATATAAATTATGTCCTATTACTCAGAAAGATTAAGGAGGAATTAGAACATTGGAAAAAGCTCCCCATTTCATTTCTCGGACGGATCAATGTAATTAAAATGAATATACTGCCACGTTTCAGCTATCTGTTTCAGTCACTGCCCTGCTATTTGGACAAAGTATTTTTTAAATCTATAAATAAAATGTTAACCTCCTTTATCTGGAAGAACTCCCCACCTAGAGTAGCCTTCAAAACTTTAACTAAGTCCAGGGAGAAGGGTGGGGTGGGACTTCCTGATCTACAGATGTACTACTGGGCCACTCAGACGAAGGGCTTGATTAGCTGGGTACAAAAACGTAAAAACGCCCAATGGATTGATATAGAAGAAGAACTTTGCCTCCCTACCTCACTAACCTCACTACCATTCATCAACAATATAAGTACATTACGCTCAGTAACAAGAACATATGTAGTCCACAACACTCTCCGGGCTTGGCAGGATGTGAAGAGGTTTTGTGGTACTGCTGACAAAATTTCCAGGCTTGCCCCCTTATCCTCCAATCCAGATCTGCCACCATCAATTGGAAGATTCTTGCTCACAAAATGGACAGAAAATGGTGTGCATCAGTTCCAACATCTGTTTGCCGAAGGCTCACTTAAATCTTTTGCAGATTTAAGTTCAGAATTTCAAATTCCAAAACATGACTTTTATAAATATTTACAAATTCGCCACTTTATTAATGCCCTGAAAGGGGAAGGACAGCTGTCTTCGGGGCTGACAAGTGTAGAGGAGATTTTGAAGAGCGCCACATCACTAAAAGGAAATATCTCTGTGATTAATGGTGCTCTGTTAGACCATCATAGTTCCTCCCTGACCTCACTTAAGACTATATGGCAGAAAGACTTGGGATATGATTTTAGCAATGACCAGTGGGATACTATATGTCAGAATGTCTTTACCTCACTGTCTTGTAATAAGATCATTGAACAGAATTATACGTTTATGCACAGGATGTACCTTACCCCACTCCGTTTAAGTAAGATGTTTCCCAACTCATCCCCTAGATGTCATCGTTGCAAAACATGTGTAGGATCAATTATGCACGTCTTTTGGGAGTGTAGTAAATTAAAGAACTTTTGGAAGGTTATACATGACCTGACTGTCAAAGTAATGGAAACCCCGCTAGACATTACACCAATACGTTATTTATTTGGTACAGAACTGTCCAAAACACTGGACCCCACATACACGAAGAGGATCGGCATAATATCCTACATAGCAAAGAAATGCATCCTACTTAACTGGAATCAGCAAAGACCTCCAACAGTCGATTTGTTTAAACAAATTCTAAATGAGACTTTAAGGTTGGAACAACGTACATATATCCTAAAAAACAAGGGGGATGCCTTCCTGCGAATATGGGAACCATTTATGGGCCTCTGACATCCACCTAGTATGATCGAGCATGCTTTGATTCCCTATACAACAGAGACATACAAACTGTGACCATGGTTGAATTTAATTTGCTATTTATTTGTTTTATATGCTGTCTTTTTTACTTTTTATAATTGTATTTTTTTTTTCTTCACCTGTCTGTTTGTGGTATCTGTCCTTTTGTTCTTTGTCTTTACCCTCCCCTTGTTCTCCCTATGTTAAGTGTGTTTGTAAAATGTTAAAAACAAATAAAAAGATAATGGAAAAAAAAAAAAAAAAAAAAGATAACAGCTGAAGGTTTGTTGGTTTGTTGTATAACGTTAGTTTAAGCTAAACTCAACTTATCTCAAGTTTCGTGAGGGAGCTGGCACCAAGCGGGAGCAGCCAACACCACATGGCTAGCCAAAGTAGCTTGTTAGCCTTAGCTAACTTAGCAGCGCTGAGCGAGGTGGGCGTGTTTAAGCAACCAGGCTTCCTTCAGCCCGCCTCTTTGCCCATTTTTGATTGTCCGGGAGGCGAATATGTTTTTCGTAGGCGGAATCCGGGAAAATCATGAATATTAATGAGGTGATAGCCAGAGATTATCCAATCTCGTTGGTTAAATCCCTGATCCAATCCAAAATGGACAAAATCCGCCGTCATGAGACTAGATGCCTTGCTCGCGTTTCCCTAAGGAGGAGGAAGAATCACCCATATTGTAATGTATATTTATTATTAAACTAACGTTAGTCAAACGAATCTCTCTGATTCGCGTGTGTGTATTATTCATTAGATTGACAATTTTTTTCTACCCTTCTATCCATGATTGTCATGCAGAAGTTGGACTGTGTAGGGTGTGTTCTAGGGATGTCCCGATCACACTTTTTTGCCCCCGAGTCCGAGTCATTTGATTTTGAGTATCTGCCGATACCGAGTCCCGATCCGATACTTTGGCAATGCAGTAAATTTTTTTACTGTAGATTAACTGTATCATCCCACTATTTTTCTGTTCTTTGTGCTCTACTAGGGATGTAACAATATCACAATCACACAATATTACAATACTGTACCTCAATAACAAGCCCGTGACATTTATTGCAGTATTGTAAGACATGTCATGATATCAAAACCTCACTGTATGATAATAATACAGTAGCTCCACTGTGTAATATTAATTCCATTATCCATAAGTCAACAACAAGGACATTTGGTCAAAAATAAAATAGCTTATCATGCCTTTCTCAATCACCAGCCTCTTTCCCCTTATCCCTCCCTCACCTGCCTGCCTGCCCCCACCTCACTCACCTCGCTCCTTCTCCCTCCCTCATTCCCTCCCTCCCTCCCTCCCTCCCTCACCCAGCTCACCCCACTCCTTCTCCCTCTCTAACTTTAAATAAATACCTGGTTCTGTATCTGCCGTCACACAACAGTGTGAGAAGTTTAATGATGTCCGCGACATCTGCGCAGTCGGTCCGTGTGTCTGTCTCACAGATACGTCTGACTCACTCTCAGTAGAAGCTGCAGTGACTGTTGTTGCTGCTGGTGTCTGTAGTGCTCAAACATCAACATCAACAACAACAGCTGGGGTCCGTTTCACAAAAGTAGGATTCAGACATCCAGGATAAGTAAGTAAGCCTGGCTCAACCAATCCAAAACAACAGAGTTCAGGCTTAATTGGTTCCACAAACGCCAAGCCAGGATAAGTAGACACGGATTCATCAAGCCAGGTGAAACCAATCCTGGATCAGTGCACGCACGCGGTTTCCTCAAATAGACCCCACCAGAGATCACAGATTCACCGATTCACCATGGAAACAAGAGCGGCGTACTTTTCCCCGTCGGAGGCAGAAATCCTCATGGAGGCTTACGAAGAGGTAAAGGATCAAATCAAAAAGAAAGGCAACACCGCCACAGTTATAAAACAACGAGAGAAAGCGTGGCAAAGTATTGCAGACCGCCTGAATGCGTAAGTAGTGCACAAATACACACTCACTGCTCCGCTGAAACCATCACAATTACAATCCAAATAGTTAATTAACATCTCCAAAAACGTAGTTGTACTCTGATTATGAATCAGTTGAAATTGTAAGTGAAACTGACTGTAGATGTGAGTGAAATTGTGTAAATGTAACTCCATCAGACTGTATAACTCTTTGATAAATAGATGAGCTCACTGACTTAATTGAATTTCCCAAATAAAGTTCCTCTTAGCTTATCTTAGCTCCTCGCTCCTCTGCTGTTTCATTGTATGTATGCAATTTTGTGTGTGTGTATTTGTGTGCGTGCGTGTGTGTGTATGCTGATTGATCATAAGAGAATACATATATCTATTTATATATATAATCCCCCTCAGGTGCCCATGAGGGGGATTTTGTGAACATGACTTTTTGATATTGTCGATTAATGAACACTGTGCATTGCTTGTGATGTGCATTGATTGGTTTAATAGTCTTCATTTTATAATTTCAGATGGTCTGCAGTGCTGACTATCTGATCAGCAATGTTGTGGCAAAGTGGCCTGGCTTGGTCCATGTCTTTCGGACCTCTGGAATCTATCAGCACCTATCACAAGGTGAGCCACACAACCTCTATTCATAACCACTTTTTACATCATGGCTGTGTCAAGAATGTCACTCTATTTATGAGGTTGTGATGATGATATTTTGTATTGACAGGTGAATTCTCTGGTGTGTTGCTGGGGGCCTTTTCTCCTCATACCATACACAGACCCTCAGGAAGCACAGCAGGCCTATAATCATGCCCATGCCAGGACAAGGGCCAGGATCAAAATGACCTTTGGCCTCCTGAAGGCACGCTTTCACTGTCTTCACTACTTAAGGGTCAGCCCTTTGAGGGCATGTGACATCACTGTGGCCTGTGCTGTCCTCCACAATGTGGCCTGCCTGAGGAAGGAGAGGGCCCCCAGAGTGCCATCACACATGGACTGGGACAATCCTGACATCTTCCCTGATGACGACAGTGGTCGGCTGGTCAGGGACCAATATGTGTTAAATTATTTTAGTTAACATGCATGCTTTAAATTTAAGTTACATATGTCCTGCAGTGGCAGAGACGCATGCTGTGAATTTCAGTTAAATATGTCCTGCATTGGCAGAGGACTTTGTGTTTTTTTTATTCAGTTTGAATTGATTTGGCCTCTTATGATGTTTGTGCTGTATACTGTGTGTATACAAGCTTGCAGGGAGGCTACTGCATCCATTCATTTGTCTGTTCATTTGTTGCGTATGGATTTGTCCTGCATTTATTTTTTCAGTGTGCAGACATGCAGGGTGTATCATATTCAGACCTTTGAATGTGTATTTATTCTTGTGTTGTATAATATACTTTGATTCTGTGCTTTCTGTCTTGTAGAGTCACTGTGTGACTTCAGTTTTGAAAGGAGCTCATGGTTTACTTGCTTTGATTTATCCTTATTCAATAAAGGAACATCATGTTACTCTTTGATGTGTATTTATATTTATATGGGATGTGTATTTAATATATAGTCTACGGAAAACTGTAAATTATCTAATGATTGCAAAATAATCTAAAATCATAATTTATCTAAAACGATTGCAATTAATGATCACAAATGTTTAAATAATGACAGTGGGTCTGGTTGAATGTGATAACAATGTGCAGTGGGCAGTGGAATAACTATTGGTTTTCGTTTGTGGTGACTGCTGACTGAGATAAGGGATGAGATTAAATAGATCCTGGAACTTAGCCTGGTCTGGAACAGGCTAGCTCCACAGAATAAATCTCCATGGTAACTTATGTCAAAACATATCCCACTTCCCCCTATCCTGCTTTTGTGAAACTGGATCAAGGATAAGTTGATCCAGGATAACCAAGATATCCCGGCTTAATCCCTTATCCTGGTTTTGTGAAACAGGCCCCTGCTTGGAAGTCAGCAGTGAAACAATGCAGCCACACACACGTACTAAACAGTCAGCTGACACGGACGATCGTCTCTCACACTCTCGCAAGCACCGTCATTTCATATCGTTACATGTCCGCAACGACGCTGCCACACACACACACACACACGGACGTGCACGAAAAACAAGCGCGTTGCACCGAATGTGCGCCGCTGGCGTCGCTTTGGGTTATGAGCGCACATGACGCACGTCTACAGTAAAAGTAATGGGTTTGAGAGTGCAAAAGAGCTACATCTGAACGCCCGCCATGCGGCCCGTCTTGCTTTAGACAAATAGGGAAAACCCTGACATGTAGCTGATATGTCATAGGCCTATAATCGATCCCTGACGTCCGATTCCGATCGAGTCTGAAACCACGTGATCGGCCCCCATTTCCGAACACGTGGTCGGATCGGGACATCCCTAGTGTGTTCTATATATATCCATGGTGTAGGCTACTAGTTTGACTTCAGAGTCTGACCTGACATGATATTATCCAGTTTTGCAATGCTGTGCGGGCTGATCTGATCACCTACCACAATTCAGATAGCCTAGGTCTAAGCCAAGCACATAAGAATAATTAGTCAATGTATAAATAATTTCTACATAATAAAATTATAGTAATGCAAGTAATTATTAAATATGCAAATAATTTCTACATAATGAATTTATAGTAATGGCGTAATTAAGAAGAACGATGAACTATTTACAATGTAGGCCTATCAACACCGCCTAATGATCAAACAAAAGAGCAAACAAATGACTCAACATTTCTCTTTTATAGAAATATCCAAGATTACAAAGGCAAACAAATCAACATTTCTAATCTAGCCTCACAATTTCGTTACAGCTGTTTGGTGTGTGAAGGCGAAGTTGGACATAGATTTTCATTTCTAAGTAATGGCGGCAGACTGGCTGTAGAGAAGATATGAATGAAGGCATGATGACGTAGCTCTGGCTGGATTGCGAGTTCAGTTCAGTGAGAATCTACAATGTAAATAGTCATGAAAATAAAGAAAATGCATTGAATGAGAGGGTGTGTCCAAACTTTTGGCCTTAACAGGTGTGCCTTATCAGGGTTAATTAGTGGAATTTCTTGCTTTATCAATGGGGTTGGGACCATCAGTTGTGTTGTGCAGAAGTCAGGTTAATACACAGCCGACAGCCCTATTGGACAACTGTTAGAATTCATATTATGGCAAGAACCAATCAGCTAACTAAAGAAAAACGAGTGGCCATCATTACTTTAAGAAATGAAGGTCAGTCAGTCCGGAAAATTGCAAAAACTTTAAATGTGTCCCCAAGTGGAGTCGCAAAAACCATCAAGCGCTACAACGAAACTGGCACACATGAGGACCGACCCAGGAAAGGAAGACCAAGAGTCACCTCTGCTTCTGAGGATAAGTTCATCTGAGTCACCAGCCTCAGAAATCGCAAGTTAACAGCAGCTCAGATCAGAGACCAGATGAATGCCACACAGAGTTCTAGCAGCAGACCCATCTCTAGAACAACTGTTAAGAGGAGACTGCGCGAATCAGGCCTTCATGGTCAAATAGCTGCTAGGAAAGCACTGCTAAGGAGAGGCAACAAGCAGAAGAGATTTGTTTGGGCCAAGAAACACAAGGAATGGACATTAGACCAGTGGAAATCTGTACTTTGGTCTGATGAGTCCAAATTTGAGATCTTTGGTTCCAACCGCTGTGTCTTTGTGAGACGCAGAAAAGGTGAACGGATGGATTCCACATGCCTGGTTCCCACTGTGAAGCATGGAGGAGGAGGTGTGATGGTGTGGGGGTGTTTTGCTGGTGACACTGTTGGGGATTTATTCAAAATTGAAGGCACACTGAACCAGCATGGCTACCACAGCATCCTGCAGCGACATGCCATCCCATCCGGTTTGCGTTTAGTTGGACGATCATTTATTTTTCAACAGGACAATGACCCCAAACACACCTCCAGGCTGTGTAAGGGCTATTTGACCAAGAAGGAGAGTGATGGAGTGCTGCAGCAGATGACCTGGCCTCCACAGTCACCGGACCTGAACCCAATCGAGATGGTTTGGGGTGAGCTGGACCGCAGAATGAAGGCAAAGGGGCCAACAAGTGCTAAACACCTCTGGGAACTCCTTCAAGACTGTTGGAAAACCATTTCAGGTGACTACCTCTTGAAGCTCATCGAGAGAATGCCAAGAGTGTGCAAAGCAGTAATCAGAGCAAAGGGTGGCTATTTTGAAGAAACTAGAATATAAAACATGTTTTCAGTTATTTCACCTTTTTTTGTTAAGTACATAACTCCACATGTGTTCATTCATAGTTTTGATTTGTTGTTTGTTTGTTTTAGGTTATATAGGGAATTTATTAAGCATCAAAGGATAAGAAGGACACGTATAAAACATATACTTTTTTTTTTTTTTTACATCTATTATGAAATTACAAAAAAAGATTACTATGATCATTTGTAACGAACCCATAGAGCAAAGGGTGGCAATTTTGAAGAAACTAGAATATAAAACATGTTTTCAGTTATTTCACCTTTTTTTGTTAAGTACATAACTCCACATGTGTTCATACATAGTTTTGATGCCTTCAGTGAAAATCTACAATGTAAATAGTCATGAAAATAAAGAAAACGCATTGAATGAGAAGTTGTGTCCAAACTTTTGGCCTGTACTGTATATATATCGGAAATCGGGGCCGATCACGTGGTTTCAGACTTGATCGGAATCGGACGTCAGGGATTGATTATAGGCCTATGACATATCAGCTACATGTCAGGGTTTTCCCTATTTGTCTAAAGCAAGACGGGCCGCATGGCGGGCGTTCAGATGTAGCTCTTTTGCACTCTCAAACCCATTACTTTTACTGTAGACATGCGTCATGTGCGCTCATAACCCAAAGCGACGCCAGCGGCGCGCATTCGGTGCAACGCGCTTGTTTTTCGTGCACATCCGTGTGTGTGTGTGTGTGTGGCAGCGTCGTTGCGGACATGTAACGATATGAAATGACGGCGCTTGCAAGAGTGTGAGAGACGATCGTCCGTGTCAGCTGACTGTTTAGTACGTGTGTGTGGCTGCATTGTTTCACTGCTGACTTCCAAGCAGCTGTTGTTGTTGATGTTGATGTTTGAGCGCTACAGACACCAGCAGCAACAACAGTCACTGCAGCTTCTACTGAGAGTGAGTCAGACGTAACGCATGTGAGACAGACACACGGACCGAGTGAGTGAGGTGGGGGCAGGCAGGCAGGTGAGGGAGGGATAAGGGGAAAGAGGCTGGTGATTGAGAAAGGCATGATAAGCTATTTTATTTTTGACCAAATGTTCTTGTTGTTGACTTATGGATAATGGAATTAATATTACACAGTGGAGCTACTGTACTATTATCATACAGTGAGGTTTTGATATCATGACATGTCTTACAATACTGCAATAAATGTCATGGGCTTGTTATTGAGGTACAGTATTGTAATATTGTGTGATTGTGATATTGTTACATCCCAGTGGAGCACAAAGAACAGAAAAATAGTGGGATGATACAGTTAATCTACAGTAAAAAAATGTACTGCATTGCCAAAGTATCGGATCGGGACTCGGTATCGGCAGATACTCAAAATCAAATGACTCGGACTCGGAGGCAATAAAGTGTGATCGGGACATCCCTAATATATATATATATATATATATATATATATATATATATATATATATGAGAATTAAAAGTATTTGATCCCTTGCTGATTTTGTTGGTTTGCTCACTAATAAAGACATGATCATTCTATACTTTTAATGATAGATGTATTCTAACATGGAAAGACAAAATATCAAAAAGAAAATCCAGAAAATAATTTTAAAGAATATATTTTAATTCATTTGTATATCATTGAGGGAAATAAGTATTTGATCCCGCTAGCCAAAAGCACTTAATACTTGGTGGCAAAGCCTTTGTTTGCAAGCACAGCGGTCAGACGTTTGTTGTAGTTAACCACAAGGTTAGCACACATACCAGGGGGAATTTTGGCCCACTCTTCTTTGCAGAACCTCTCTAAATCATTAAGGTTGGTGGGCTGTCGCTTGGCAACTCAGACATTCAGCTCCCTCCATAGATTTTCGATTGGATTGAGGTCCGGAGACTGGCTGGGCCACTCCATGACCTTAATGTGATTCTTCTTGAGCCACTCCTTTGTTGCCTTTGCTGTATGCTTCGGGTCATTGTCATGTTGGAAGACCCAACCACGGCCCATTTTCAGCTTCCTGGCAGAGGGGAGGAGGTTGTCCCTTAGGACTGCACGGTACATGGCTCCATCCATCTTCCCACTGATGCGGTGAAGTAGCCCTGTGCCCTGGCAGAGAAACACCCCCAAAACAACTCCATGCTTGACGGTGGGCACAGTGTTCCTGGGGTCATAGGCAGCATTTTTCTTCCTCCACACATGACGGGTTGAGTTTCGGCCAAATAGTTCAATTTTGGTCTTGTCTGACCACAGAACCTTCTCCCAATCACTTTGTGCATCTTTGAGGTGATCATTGGCATACTTTAGGCGGGCCTCCACATGTGCCTTCTTAAGCAGGGGTACCTCTCGGGCACTGCAGGATTTTAATCCATTGCGGTGCGCAAAGTGTTGCCAATTGTTTTCCTGGTGACTGTGGTCCCAGCTGCCTTGAGGTCATTCACTAATTCACACTGAGTGGTTGCAGGACGATTTCCCACAGTTCTCATGATCATTGCCACCCCACGAGGTGAAATCTTCTGTGGAGGACCAGACCGAGGTCTATTGATGGTCATGTTATACTTCTTAAATTTTCTCACAATTGCACCAATGGTTGTTACTTTAATACCCAGCATCTTGCTAATGTTTTTGTAGCCCATTCCAGATTTGTGCAGGTCAACAATCCTGTCTCTGAGGTCCCTGAGGTCCTGAGAGAGCTCTTTGGTCTTACCCATGTTGGAGAGTTTGGAATCTGTCTGATTCTGTGAACAGGTGTCTTTCATACAGGTGATTAGTAAGTACAGGTGTCTTCAATTCAGTTAACAAGTTGATTGGGAGTGTCTAACTGGTCTGTGAAAGCCAGAATTCCTAATGCATACTAGAGGATCAAATACTTATTTCCCTCAATGAAATACAAATGAATTAAAATATATTCTTTAAAGTTATTTTCTGGATTTTCTTTTTGATATTTTGTCTCTCCATGTTAGAATACATCTATCATTAAAAGTATAGAATGATCATGTCTTTATTAGTGGGCAAACCAACAAAATCAGCAAGGGATCAAATATATATATATATATATATATATATATATATATATATATATGTGTGTGTGTGTGTGTGTGTGTGTGTGTGTGTGTGTGTGTGTGTTTTACCTTCCCTCCAAAACTGGCATCTTAAATTGATATTAAAACACTTCAAAACTTACACCTCAGGAGTTCTTACCTGTCGGGATCCTACGGTTGAAGGCGGGCCTCATATACAAAGGGTGCATAGGCACAAAAACGTGGCGTACGTCCTTTTCCACGGCAAAGTTCAGACTTATCAAGAGTGAAATGACCGTGGAAATGTGCGATGCCTCACACCAACTTCATGGCTGGCGTACGCACGTTTCTGCAGCTGTTGGTCCTTTGGCGACACTTACAGGTGATGCTGGGAAACTGTTGTAATAAAGAAATGTGAAAACAATTAGTCCTCAGAATGATGTGCACATCAGAGACACATGAACAATTGACACTAATGAACAATTAACTCACCCACATGTCTGCAATTACATGAGTGGATATAAAAGCATGTGCAACGTGGTGCAGAAAATACCGTAAACAACAATGGCTGCATTAGCAGTATTAGAAGACATTGCAAACGGTGCGATAAGAAGAGAGCGTGTGTTCAGAGACAGAGAGGATTTACTGGCACATGATGACAACTGGCTCATCAGCCGCTTTAGGTTCCCGAGGGCAATCCTCCTGGAACTGTGTGCAGAGCTGCGGCCAGCTTTGGAGCGGGACACAGCGAGGAGCCATGCGCTGCCTGTTTCCGTACAGGTGCTGACCACACTGGGGTTCCTAGCAACAGGGGCATTCCAGAGGGAGCTGGCTGACCGATCGGGACTGTGCCAGTCGACCCTGAGCCGAGATATGCCGGCTGTGTGGGACGGAATTATCCGCATGTCAGCCAGGTATATCAAATTCCAATACAATGCAGCTGAACAGGCCAACAGCGCAATTTGCAGCGAGAGCCGGTTTTCCTAATGTAATCGGAGCTATCGACTGCACACACATTGCCATAAAAGCGCCATCACAGGATGAATTTGTTTATGTCAACCGAAAGCATTTTCATTCGATCATTGTACAGATCATATGTGATGCGCAAAGGCAATTAACCAACATTGTGGCGAGGTGGCCTGGTTCAACGCACAGTTCATACATTCTGAGTAACAGCATGGTTGGGAATAGACTACAAGCTGGCACTGTGCGCGATGGGTGGCTTCTTGGTGAGTAAATCATTTATTCGTTTAATTGTCCTAATATTAATCCCCCTGATGCGCACTGAGCATGTGCGCCCCCAAATATTATCCTGTCTTCACAGCATCAGTACTAATCAGTGGTTTAAGTTAGTGACTTGCTGTTTTTTGCTGGTTAAACTACAGCTTCAGAGCTTTCTAACAAGCCCCTGGTTGTCTGTGTGTGTAAAGTACTCATGTCAATAAACCCGTGCGTAAAGTGTGATATTTCTTAATCAGCCACACCTTTTCCCCGGCGCACTTCTGCATTCATTTACAACAATAGTGTGTGATCCATGTAAGTGGTGCATAAAATTAACAAATGGCAACTGTAAATCCAGTTAACACAATTGTCTGCTGTCAACTGACCCCAGTTGACCGTGGCTACCCACTTAAGACATGGCTGATGACCCCTCTCACCAACCCTCAGACTGACCAAGAGCGGAGGTACAATGATCTCCATTCCCGCACTCGGTCAGTCGTTGAGAGGACAATCGGCCTGCTGAAGGGATGGTGGCGCTGCCTGGACTGGACTGGGGGTATGCTGCTGTACAGTCCTGACCCCCAATTTCCACCAGATGCGTGTTGGTTGCGTCTCCGCTCCGGCACGGCAACGGAGCCGATTAGATTCAATTGTAGTCAATGTGTGTGTTTCCACCGGCTCCGGCAGTGCTGCGTTCCGGCTCCGTCTCAACTCCGGCACTCCGGAGGCCTCCGCAACAGATACGCAGCACTTCTATTTTTGCCGGACGCCGGAGCACAACGCAGCAATTCAGCACAGAGCAGATCGTGCGGGGCAGGAAGTCGTGCAGAGAAACAAAATAAAACACCCGGTTAATTTTCAAAATAAGATACACAGTGTTCACGGCGGATCATATTTCCCTGCACTACACATTGAAAACTACATAATGGGCAGAGGCAGGCCTGAAGTCAACAGGTTAGAGGTTTTTAGACGTCATTTCACCCCGTTGACACCGTGGACGAGGAGATATTCATCATGGCAGTGCACCGAGATGTCTTCCGGCGGAGCTGCACCGCTCCGCACAGCAAACGCAGCCGGTGGGTATTGACGGACGGCGGAGCACGCAGCGGATAACCAGCGCTGCCGTTCCGCAACGGACACGCATCCAGTGGAAATCCGGGGTGAGAAGGTGTGCCTGCCGAGCGGCGTCCTCCACAATGTGGCACACCGGCACGCCATACCACTGCCAGAGCAGCATATTCCCCCACCAGACGAACCAGAAGCTGGGCCCATGAATGTAAATCCTACCCGGAGGCCATTCAGGCCCGGCAACATTTGATTTCAACCATATAAAAGAGGCAAGACACTGTCATGTATTGGGTTACGTAGGTCACATGGTTAGAAAAACAGGAAGTGGGGAATCACGGCAGCCCGGAGGCATGCAATGCGGACTTGTGATGTTACTGTCAGTTTGGACAATAAAGCAAGTAAAAGAAGCTTCATGTCATGATTAGATTCGGAATGCACTGTCTAATTGAGCATTAAGATGGGCACACAACAGACACAGAATTCACTTGTTCACCAATGCATTTATTGAGTCACCGATATTTGTGAGGACGCCTATCAGTTGATCTAGGCGATCATTTATGCCACCGATGGCTCTCACAATTTCTTCTTGTGACTCCAGCACAGCATGGGTGAGGACACGGTCAGTCGGGCGGACAGCTGCAGCAGCCGGTGGTTGTAGCGCACTGACGCCGGAAACACTGGGGATGGTGGAGTGATCCCCCAAGTCTGTGACGCCGGAGACGCAGGGATTGGTGGAGGAATCCCCCGAGTCTGTGGCACGTGGCTCTGACCGCATGTCCTCTGTCTCATTGTCTGTTTGAAAATAATAAATTGAGTAGGACTAATTAAACATGAGTCAAAGTCTTTGATATCCTCTTTGATATACTGGCATGTTTAAATTTAAATTAACCCCCACCTGTTTTGGCCACACTTTGGCGGTGGGCAGCCGACCTCCGTTTCACTTCCACTTTAATATCGGACCACTTCTTTTTTTAATTCAGCCAGTGTCCGTCTTTCTGACCCCACAGCATTTACGGCCTCACAAACACTCTCCCACTCACTCCTCTTACGTTTTATGTTGATGCCGGAGGACAGCGTGCCAAAAAGAACATTTTTACGCACCCCCACTTCGCATTCACTGAAGTTTCTCTTTTTCCCCGTCTTACTCATTCTTATTTTCTTAGTTTTCCGATGGTGCAGAGAGGGGAATCTCAGGTGCAGGTTCATTTAAATATGATTTGCATATTTCAACGGGGGCGTGGACAGGGAGGGGCCGGGTACTCCAACATGTGCGCTCAATTCCACGTTGATTGGGATGTACAAAGGAAATGTGCTTGGATTCATGTGTACAGATTCATACATCTGGATATTTTTGTGCGTACGACGTTTTCTGGATTTAAGCGTACGCCATGTTTCAGTAGGAAATTCACGCAAGTCTTTGTACATGCGAGGTGTTCCACTGATAGTTGTTGCAGTTAATTGTACTACACTAAGTATTTCTTTAACCTTGAAAAAAGAAATGCTGAAATGTCTTCTGCGAGCAAACTTAAAATTAATGTTACAATTTGTGATGATGAATCAATAATCTCTAACTATGTGGCTAACTTCTATGAAAAACTGTACTCCAGACAAACTCTTGATGAAAATCAAATGGATCTGTATTGTCAAAATATAAATCAAAATATTTAAAAAAATTGACAACCAACTTAAGGACTTGTTTGACCAAAAAATCTTTAATTATGAAATACTTAAAGCTATAGATTCACTAAAAGATAATAAATCTCCCGGAAACGACGGCATTACTGGCGAATTCTACAAAAGCTTCAAGGATGCCCTTACCCTGTTTCTTGCATGTACTTTTGAAGAATCAATCACCAAAGGCAAACTCCCACCTTCTATGCAGCAAGGACTTATAAAATTAATACCCAAACCAAATAAAGACAAAATGAATATAGAAAAGTGGAGGCCAATAACCTTATTAAACAATGATGCTAAGATATTTGCCTCCATCTTTGAGCAGAGACTAAAGGTGGGATTGGGAGAAATTATTGATGAGGAACAATCTGGGTTTATGGCAGGTAGAAGTATAATTAATAATGTAAGATTAATATTGGACTTAATAGATTACAATGAATACATAAACGACAGTCTTGTTTTGTTTGTTGACTTTTACAAAGCATTTGATACAGTAAACCACCAATTCATAGTAAAAACACTCAATACCTTTGGATTTGGAGAACGATTTATCGATATCATTGGAACTTTATACAAGGGATGCAACAGCTCAGTAAAACTACAACATGGAACCTCTCCTAGATTCAATATTGACAGAGGAATAAAACAGGGCTGTCCTCTAAGCCCGTACCTGCTCCTCCTTGTAGCACAGATGTTGGCTACACAAGCTAAAATGACAAACTTTCATGGTATCTGTGCTTTTGCCAGAGAATTTAAAATATCACAGCTGGCAGATGACACTGCCATTTTTATTAAGACGCAAACAGAAGTAAGTAAAGTAGTATATTGTATTAGAGAATTCTCTGATGTATCTGGCTTCACTATGAATTTAGGAAAATCTGTATTGTTGCCACCTAAAACCTGTAGTTTGCCAGAAGTCTGTGGTATTCCTGTCAAGAACACAGTTACTTACCTTGGGGTAACAATAAAAAAACCAGTCCAATCGATCTGAACTGAACTTCAGCTCCATCATAAATCAAGTAAAGAAAATATTTAATATGTGGTTAATGCGAGATTTGTCCATTTATGGTAGAGTTTTATTAGCTAAAGCTTAAGGAACATCAAGGTCTGTATACATGTCTTTGTCAATGGATTTACCTGTAAACATATGCAAAGAACTGGATAAAATGCTTTTTAATTTCATATGGAGAAACAAAGCCCATTATCTAAAAAAGGAGATTCTCTGTAACCAGAGGGGAAATGGAGGGTTGGAAGTTTTAAGTTTTGAAACTATGAATAATATGTTCAAAATTGATTGGTTATGTCGCCTCGTCAGAGAAAATGTAAATATGTGGAATGCAATTCAAAATTATCTATTTAATAAATTAGGAGGAATTCATTTTTTACTCAAGTGTAATTTTAAAATGGACAAAATACCAATTAAGTTATCAAACTTCCATAAACATGCGTTGCTTTCCTGGGGGCTGATCTACAAACGCGGCTTCTCGCCAACCAGCTGCTACATCTGGAACAACCAACACATACAGCACAGAAACAAAACAATATTTTACAAATATTGGTTTGATCAGGGGATATTATGGGTTAATCAGTTAATTGATGAACAAGGACAAATCGTATCTTACAACCAATTTATCAATAAATACCATTTCACATTCTCACAAACAGAATACACTACAGTTTCCAATACAATGTCAATGGAAATTTTACAGCTCCTGAAAGGTTCCCAGTTCCATCCTCTTACACAGAAAAATGATACCCAACTATTCATCCATAACATAGATATAACAACTAAACTCTGCTCAAATAAATTTATCAGGAATCTCATTCAACCCTCAAATCAACCGGCAGCCAACTCTTACTGGAATTCACTGTATAGGGAAATAAACTGGAGAGGGGCTTGGCTGGTTGGCGAGAAGCTGCTCATTCACAACAAAGTCAAAGAAATATCATACAAAATCTGTCATAATTTATATCCGGCAAAAAAAACCTGGAGAGACTTAAATTAAACATAGACTATAACTGTGATTTTTGCCAAACAGAACCAGAAACCATTATCCACCTCTTTTATCAGTGCTCATACAGTAAAAACCTCTGGACTCATATACAAAACCTAATCCATAACAAAACCGGACACAGGATCGGCCTCCAGGAAAGCCACATCCTCTTTCACTCTGAAAACCCCTCCATACCTCACGACCTTTCCCTCTTGTTACAGACTATCATCATGCTGGGCAAATTTCACATTCACAAAACAAAATGGGCAAAGAAAAAACCAAATGGAAAATACTTTGAAAATGAACTCAAACAATACTTTAATACAATTAAAACATCATCAATCAACAAAGCCATAAAAATACCAGACTTGTTTATCAAATACTTAAAATTCCCTGAGTTAATATAAAATGTGTTTATATTAGGGGCGTTTCACCATCTTCTTCTCAAATTATGGATGAATATGGTTTGTTACTTTATATGTTTTTAATACTGCCTTTACATGACTCTTTGTGTTTACACTGTAATTTGATTAAGTTGATGTTTGCATTTTGTGTTATTTCCTATGATCACTTTCAGTTAACACTCTGTATAACCTCCTTGTGTTGATTAAATAAAAAAAAATTAAAAGAAAATTGTACTACACTGTTTTCTTTTACTTTTTTTCTCCTCTCTCCTTGACATCTTGCATGTTGTCTAAGTTCAACAGTCCAAGATGGCGGCAGCGCTACAGCAGCGCCCCTGGTGGCTGCTGGCAGAAATTCAACGGAGCTTCACCTCTTGGTATCCATGCTCTTTGATATGGCGGCGCCCTTGTCCGCCATCTTGTCTGCAGCTGGGTACTCTTGTACACAAACGATCCACACAGATTTTTGATTTATCGAAAATTGTGCCTACAGTGCATCAAAATGTTTGACTGTAAATGGCATTGTATACATATACTTTTTGCTAAATACATTTTCAATGTTCATTAAAAAAAATTTTGGAGTCATGGTAGATGATGTTTGGACAATATCAGAATTTTATCTCAAAAACTGATTTTATTTTATTTTTTAAATTTTTTTTTTTTTTACAGCATTTTGAATTTCGCTGTCATGCGAACAATTGGAGTCAATGTAATAATGGCATTTTTAAACATCAGTTTTTCACTTATGGAGCCAATAAATCATTGTTAAAAACAAATTACCAACATCTCCATGCTGTCTAGATGCAATTTGTGTATTTTCGGATTTTTTTTTTAATAACTGAATTTTTGACAGCCGTTTGAAATCTGCCTTTACGCACTAACAGCTGCTGTCTTGCACACAGGTGACTGGCTTAGTCAATTTGTGAAGCTACATGTGACATTTCTGTTTGCCAATTAGTTCAGTGAGATAGCAGATGGTTCTTGGTGTTGAGGATTGTGAGTTCAAGCCTCAGCTCGTGCAACATCTCCATATAAGAAATCTACCCAAACTTTTCATAAAGGTCCATACCCATGCCAGATGTCCTCAACTGGAAACACAAGACAATAATCCTGATGGTGGCGCTACAGCAAGCCTCTAAATTTCAAACCTTTGAAAATTCATAACAAGTCAACCATATGTGCTACAGCTTTGGAACTTTCACTTTGAAATGTGCTTTTCCATGGCATGGATGGCTACTGTCTGGCACCCTGATGCAATTTGTGAAGCCACATATGAACTGTCACTTGCCAATTAGCTCAGTGAGACAGAAGACGGACCTCAGTCTCACAAGTTGTGAGATCAAGTCTCAGCTAAGGCAGAACGGACATTGTAATGTGAAAGTCCTATGTTAAGGCATCATGTTATGTGGATTAGAGACTACCAAGGTTAAAATAAGTATGTTCCAGGTGTTGCCGGCACCAGACCTAGGGGAAATCTTACACAGGCAAGGGTGCACTGTGTAGCCTATAAAATAAGAGTCTGTGGACTGTGGATTAATGAGAAGAGGACCAAAAGTTTGTGTCTTGCTCCAGTCAGTGCTCCTTTAATGCTGATAATACTGCATAAAACTCAGTTACATCTCAGTCATGTCAGCTATCTTAAAGTATTGCTTTAAAGTTCATTTTCTACATTCACACTAAAATATGTTACACAAAGAAAATCAATGTAAAAATCTAATTGACAATAAACCATATAAAAAAAATAATAATTAATAATAATAATAATAATTAAGTGCATATGAACTCAAAATAATTTAAATTATATTCCACAGAAATAAGAATTGGCTCAACTCAAATATGAAACTGTACAAAAATAATATTACCCAAAACACACATTTACTTAACTCAAATACTTACACTTACTCCTACTGTTAACACATACAATAACACTCATACTATACTGATATACTGGTTACAAAACCTCTGTGCAACATTTACATAACACTGTAGCCTTGCACTTAATTGTCTGACAATATGGCGCGACAACGACCTGTTAACGAGCGACCGGAAGTGAAACTAATTTGCATATGGCGACTCTCAAATTTACTCGCGGCTAACTGGCTTTAACTCATAACAATGTTTGCAAAACGTTGTCTTATGTTACCTCGAGCTAATGTCTGTAACTTACACTTACAAAAATACTGGAGGAAACAGACACTCATGGAGGTAATTAGACAAAATAGCTGCCGCGGCCGGGACACAAACTGACAACAATAACCTCTCTGTGCTCAAAATACATCTCAAAACTCTACCGAACATGTTGTAATGCACTAACATTAAATATTAAGCAAAGCTGGTCATAGAAAAGCAAGTTTGAACATACCTGTGGATAAATGAGAGAGAGGACCAAAAGTTAGTGTCTTGCTCCAGTCAGTGCTCGTTTAATGCTGAGCTGCGCATGAGCAGAGTACGTATCTCGAGTCTCCCTAATGGATCCACAGTGGTGTTACAGTGCCATCTACTGACAAATTGTAGGATTGACCTGATGTCAAAACTGTAATTTGAGTTAGATTAGTTCAAATATTTAACAAAAAATTAGGGGGTGTCTGTTACAATAAAAAAATATACATGTAGCATTTTCGACTTAGTACACTCTCCCTTGCTTTTAAGAGATGTCTCCGGACATCTGGAACCAAACTAACACGAGGTAAGTGCAGGGGCGTCTCTAGGATTTTGACACATCCGGGGCTTAGCCCAGAAGAGTTAAGCAGATGCATGCGCAGAGCGCGCGCCGAAATTTCAGGCACAAAAATGCCCCATTCATCATGTTGAACATACCAACAGCAACCATTCAGCAACAGTAAACATCTTGTCATGTTCAGTATTTACATTGTTTTACTTTGTACATTTAATGCTCTTTACATACTCATATGTATTTATTCTTTATCATTCTTTAACATAACATACTCTTTAACATAATATTTGTATCTCTTACAGGTCTCAGGTTAGGTCTCTGCTTTAACTGTTCTTAACTCTACCTATTTTCTTTGCTTCTTGTACTTAACTTTTATTAATGTACTCTTTACATCTTTTTTCCTTGTTCATTTGTCTTTAGTTTAACTTCAAACATTTGTGTTGTACAGTATATCTGTCTTAACTTGCACTCTTCAGTCATCATGTACAATTAGGTCTCTGCATTAACTCTTACTCTACACCTTACAGACAGATGCTAATAATAACAGATCATTTTTTTCCCATGTAATTTCAACTAGCTGCTAGCTAGCTAATGTTAGCTACTTCCCTCTAGTAGTTCCAGCTGCAACACTCTTTTCAAAATTATATATTTTTACATAATTTCTATTCCCATTACCTCTTTGATTGCTGACCACCTTTGGGGGGAAAAACATGGAAATCTTTTTTTGTGACATCCCAAAGACAGCTGAACAGCTTGCTGTTGTCAAGCCTGCCTGTTGTCAAGTGCACCTGCTGCCTGACGCTGCTGTTTTGGGTGAATGACATCACGTGCGACCTGGAGGTGTTAACCACTTGTGTGCCAAAGCCAAAGTAGTGTAATTTAATAATAATTAATTGTTACTAAAACCTGTCCAAAAACACTGTTTTATCGAAGCATCAACATAAGATAACCGTAGTTTGAGGATGTGATCTTAAAAAAAAAACCTTTTTTTTTTTTATGAAAATTAATATTCATATTCGGGGCTAATTAAAAAACATCCGGGGCTTTAGCCCCGAATGTTTTAGCCTAGGGACGCCACTGGGTAAGTGTAGCTGTCAAGAGTCTAGAAAGTCAGATAGTCAATGTTCAGTCTGTAGCATTTGTACAACTGTCTGGTTTTTCAATTCAGTGGGTATATAGTCACAAATCTAACATGTCCATACAGTAGTAACAAGGTTCAGGAACAGCTGGGTAGAATGGCATGGGATAGGGGACACAAGCGAACATCAGGTTTGCTCCTGGTCTCCAGGGTTGATATGAAGGCTGTCCAAGGTGGTCATAAATGAGCATTTCTCGAGGTTTTACTGCTTGTGTTGACCTCCTCACAGGTGGCGCTTCCTCCCCTGATGACTCAGTGACAAGCTCATGATGGTCCACATGCTCCTCTGAACCTGCCTCCTCCCCAGTGTCCACTGCTGGTTCCTCCTGTAGGTCCTCAGTTTGTGTGGGGGCAGCCAATGCTGGTGGGGGAGCAGCCAGTGCTGGTGGTGGCACTAAGTCTGGCACTGCTACCGGGTCAGGTTCATGTGGCTGCTGGCTTTGAACTGTCTCTGTTACTCGTCCAGCTGGCTGAAACTCAGGAGCTACAGCGCTGAGTTGACTGTGTGGGTCAGACTGAGGCACTGGGTGTCTGGCTTTCCTTATTTCATAAACAGGTATTTTCCTTAGACAGTACGTGTATTCCTCTTCTTCCTCAGACTGTTCTGACTCTTGCTCTACCGTCTCTTTGTTGTTCGTCTGTGTCTCCTTGTTTTTGTCTTTTCTTGGGTGTACATGGAGTGTGCTGGTCTGATCCCAAGGGCAAATCGTTAACAGGCAGCAGCAGGTTTCGATGCAGGGCACGGAGAGTTCTCTCTCCTGTTTCCGGCTGAACTCTGTACACTGGTCCGTTTCCAATCCTTTCAATAACACGATGAATCCTCTTTTCCCAATAAGCCCGGAGTTTTCCTGGACCACCCCTCTCTGACAGATTTCTGATGAGCACCCGATCTCCAGGCTGCAGCACCATGCCTTTAAAACGCTGTTTGTAGTGTTTCTTTCCCTTAGCTGACCTTTTTTCACTGTTTTCTGAGGCGATTATGTATGCCTCCTGCATACGAGAAGCCCATTTTTGTGCATACTCTTGTCTGGACTGGGGTGTTTGGTCAGGTTTCAAGTCGAAAAGCAGATCAACAGGCAAACATGGTGCTCTACAGGAGAAAGAATGGGGACTAGCCTGAGGACGGCATAGCACGAGACCATACACCATTTTCCTATGAGTTGTGCTATTCGTTTTTTTGGTGGTGGTTGACACTGTGTGTTTGTTTTTACAGGGTTGGTAGTTTTTGTGTGAGTGACGTGTACTGGGAGCACCTTAGCTGTCGCGGTCACTGGCTGCCCCTCTCCAGTGGCCTCGGTCCGTTTCCCGGCTGTTTTCTTTGGAGACAGCCGATGGCGCGGTGTCCAGCTTGGCCACAAATAAAGCAGTGAGGGCAGCTTAACTTGTTTTGCTGAACACAGTCACTGCATCTGCCCCTGCTGTCGGTTGCTGGTACCTGAGGACGGGCTGTGGGTGAGCAGGGGTCCCCAAGTGTCACGCTGTCAGTAGGTTTCACCATCTGTGCCAGATGTTTAGTTAGTGAAGACACTTGTGAAATCAGTTCTTTAATAGCAGCACGGTTAGCTTGTAGCTCTGTGTCAACATTAAAGGGACATTGTGTAACATTTTCAGTTGTTTATTGGCAAAAATTGATATCTGCATTCATAAATATGTCATCACTGGTGTACTATTACCTCCACCAATAATCTGACTTATTCTCGTAAAAGGAAAATTTAGGATTTGATTGTACATTGTGCGGGTAAGTCGTGTGGTGGCAAAATCACTTGAACAATAAAGAGTCTTCACACGTCGGCTGTCTTTCTTGAGTTTTAATAAGCATTCATGAATGGAGTCTCACAAACAGTACAAACCGCATGAACAGTCAGTCAGAGTGAGAGCTGGCGAAATCACTCCAGCCCTCTAACTTTATAGTTTCCCAAAACACATGCCCACCCGTAGACACAACATATGCAAACAGAGAACCTGTCGTTCCAAGCTGTACCATCTCCTGACACAATAACAGGGTCATAACTCTGAAGGCCTCTCTGAAGGTTCACCTTCGGCCCTGCTTTCAGCCAGGCCTCCGCCATATATCTGATGTTATCAAGTGACCAGGCCTCTGCCATATATCTGGTGTTATAAAGTAAGCATGGAATAGGTTGAAAAGAAGGTCAGATGCCCCAGACGCTCATCACTTGTCAGGCACCCATAATTTTCCATCACAGTCGTCTGGGGGGTTCCTTTACGGTTCGCCATCTTGAGAATACGTCCACCAGCAAGGGACATACAGCACCGCCTTCGGCGTTTTCGTTGAGAGCCAGGGCAACACTGCATGACTGAGGAGCCGAAGGAGAGGAGCAAGAGGCGCTTCGCTACTACCCTGGCAAATTTGAAACTAAGTCCCACTCTTTGAGCATAATGCAGGATCATGCATATGCAGCATCATGGGAGACGGAATCCTTGTCGCCAAGAAAGCGCAAAAGGGAATAGAAAAGGCAGCGTGACCGGTGAATTAACAGAACAGAACTAAGGCCCACATCGGGGTAGCCTTTCCCAGGTAGAGAGAGCTGCTGAGCGAGGATGGTAATGCAATCACAGGCCGGCGCTGCTGTTGGCTGTTAGCCGCTGTTAGCCGCCAGTCGCTAACAGCCTCATCCCTCTCCTCCCATCACTGCGCCGCCGTTAGCCGTTGATAGCCGTTAGCCGCGATTAGCCGTTAGTCGCCGTCAGCGCTGGCCTTTTATTGTATTACCTTTCTCCTTCAGCAGCTCTCTCCACCTGGGAAAGGCAGCCCCAATGGTGACCCTTGTTTTTTTAATTCGCCGGTCACGCTGCCTTTTTGATTCCCTTTTGCACTTTCTTGGCGATGAGGATTCCGTCTCCCGTGATGCTGTATAATACATGATCCTGCATTATGCTCAAAGAGTGGGACTTTGTTATGCGGCAGTAGTGCTGCTGGCCACTATCAGCGGTTTCAATTTACACCCGCCCCAACAGGCCTACGTTGTTAACACAGCCAGCATGGTGAGGAGGGGGTTTGTCAACTCGCGTCGCGTGTCTGTGTAGCAGCCTGAATGAATACTCCATGTAGTATCGGATGACATGGTTTCATCAGTGTTATCATAGCTTTTTGGTACACAGCGGCTACCGTTGTTGCAATACGTGTTTGAAACAGTGAGGCGCTAGAGTGCGCCATCTGTTTGAATGCAATATATGATTCCTACACACTGTGGCTTTAACTTGCTTAGCTAAGTCACTATTGTCAAGCTGGGCTGTGCTGACTGTCACTGGTCGGGGTTTACTTGCTGAACCAAGTCGTTTTAGTCTTTCTGCCTCCTCACTGGTAGACTTAGTGATTTGATCTAGCAGAAAGTCATCACTAACCTGCCAGTCAGTGAGAAGGGGTTTAAGGTCATGTCAGACATAGTTGTTTTTTTCATTTAACCCTTGGTAAAGCGTGTGAAGAAAGGTGCCCTGAACAAGCCTTTTATCATAGTTAAACTCTGCACCAGGCTGTTCAGACTCAAAAAGAACACGCTGTTTCAAACCCATTACTCTATACAGAAACTGCTGTGGACTCTCTTTTTCTTGCTGTTTGGCATTAGTTAACTCTTGGAAAAGTTCAATACTGTTTTTATCCCTAATGTGTGCACGGAGAAATCGCTTTAGCTCATCAACAGTTAAGTCACCTTTGTTTACCAACATCTCTCTGAATGTACCAGGTTTTATGATCTTAATCACTGTGCGAATTACCTCTGACTCAGTAAAACCTTCATGCATACCTTCATCAATTTGTTTACAAAGACAACTGTATGACATTTCAGAACCAACATCAGAGATTTGTCCACCATGTAGCTTAAACTCTCTGTGTGGGAGAAGAGCTGCAACATCGTTAAACCTCAGTACCTGATCTCCCATACTAGAAGAAAGACTGATCCTACCAGGGGGAACACCATCAGAAACTGCTGTAGGAGGTTTGGCAGATGCTGAAGTGGCAGGGTTCCTCGCTGGCATAACACTGTCTCTCGTTGCAGGCTCACGGCTCACGGTAGGTGGGCTAGCATGTACATCTCTGCCCATTGGTGAATCTCATGGGGAATCAATGTCTCTGCCCATGTGCAACGGATGTGTAGGAACGTCCAGGGTGGGTGAAGCTGGAGATCTGGCACGTGGGTCGTGGTCACGATGACGTGGAGTGGAGCATCCCTGTTGAATGGTTGAAGAATCTCCCATCTCAAGAGGCACCATCTGGACAGCTCCAACCGCTCCTGTGTCCATGGCTACCAGGTCACTCAGCATGTCGTCAAGAAGAAGGAGCTGGGCCATACCCCCATCCTCCAGGGCTGCCAACTTCCCACTTCTGATGTAGTCGACGATCAGGTCATACAGTTCTGGTTCACTCAGGTCATCAATACTATTATCAACACTAGCTGCACTATCATCATCAATCGAACTTGCAACTTTAAGCAGCTGACTTGCACTCAAATCGGAAAGTCTCTTCTGGATCTTGTAGACTAGCGCCCGCAGTGGGTTGACAGTGGCCATGATGACGTTGTCCAGGCGACCTCTGCTCTCTGACGCACAGGACTGCAGCCTTCCCTGAAGCTTCGGCCACCAGCTCACGTCGTCTCAGCACTCACTTCACCAGGCAGCGACGCTCCGTAATCCTGGACAAGCCCCCAATTGTTGCCAACGCCAGACCTAGGGGAAATCTGGACCAGCAGCAAAGGTTACACAGGCAAGGGTGCACTGTGTAGCCTATATAAAATAAGAGTCTGTGGACTGTGGATTAATGAGAGAGAGGACCAAAAGTTAATGTCTTGCTCCAGTCAGTGCTCGTTTAATGTTGATAATACTGCATAAAACTCAGTTACATCTCAGTCATGTCAGCTATCTTAAAGTTGTTGCTTTAAAGTTCATTTTCTACATTCACACTAAAATATGCTACACAAAGAAAATCAATGTAAAAATTTAACTGACAATAAACCATATGAAAAAAAAATGTCTTAAGTAAATTAAGTGCACATGAACTCAAAATAATTTAAATTATATTCCACAGAAATAAGAATTGGCTCAACTCAAATATGAAACTGTACAAAAATAATATTACCCAAAACACACATTTAATTAACTCAAATACTTACACTCACTCCTCCTGTTAACACATACAATACAATAACACTCATACTATACTGATATACTGGTTACAAAACCTCTGTGCAACATTTACATAACACTGTCTTACGCCGGATGCGGACATTGGATGCGTGTCCGTTGCGGAACAGCAGCGCTGGTTATCCGCTGCGTGCTCCACCGTCCGTCAATACCCACCGGCTGCGTTTGCTGTGCGGAGCGGTGCAGCTCCGCCGGAAGACATCTCGGTGCACCGCCATGATGAATATCTCCTCGTCCACGGTGTCAACAGGGTGAAATGACGTCTGAAAACCTCTGACCTGTTGACTTCAGGCTACGTATCTCGAGTCTCCCTAATGGCTCCGTTACAGTGCCATCTACTGACAAATTGTAGGATTGACCTGATGTCAAAACTGTGTAATTTGAGTTAGATTAGTTCAAATATTTAACAAAAAATTAGGGGGTGTCTGTTTCAATAAAAAAAATATACATGTAGCATTTTCAACCTACTACACAGGCAGTTTCGCGGAGAGACAAATACTCTTTATCAACACTTTACCCTGTTATCCCTTGTCTCTTTTCCCTGTTTATTTAGCTTAGCTATCAGCCAATATGCAGAGTCTATCCAATAGCTTCTTTTACATTTAAAAAAATGTTTTCATCTTTGTCACCATGGATAATATTTAGCTATAAGCTAGATCAGGGGCCCATTGTTCAAAAGTAGAATGAACCAATCCAGGATAAGTGGAAAAGCGAGGCTGGACAAATTCCCCTTAAAGCCTGATTTATGGTCGTCCACCCTGGTTTAATTGGTTGTTCGAACACCAAGCCAGGCTGAGGAGGCGCGGCTTTGTCAAGCCAGGTGCAACTTATTCAGGTGAGTGCGCGTCCACGGCTTTCTTAAATAGACCCCGATCGATCACAGATTCACCGATGCAGCAATGGAGAGGGCACGTGCCGCATACTTCCCACCCAGTGAGTAGCGTCTCATCATGGACACTTATGAAGAGGTAAAACATATAATCACGAAGAAAGGAAACACTGCAGCGATAATAAAGTAGAGAGAGAGTGCGTGGCAAACAATTGCGGACCGACTGAATGCGTAAGTAATCTAAAAATATACACTTGCTGTGCAAATGAATCTGTCATAATTACAATTAAAGTTCCTTTCACAAATTAACAGTTGTACACTTCACCTTAAAGTAATTGGACAATTGGCTACTCAGCTGTTCCATGGCCAGGTGTGTGTTATTCCCTCTTTATTTCACAAGGAGCAGATAAGGTCATCTCTCAATATGAAGTCCAAAGAGCTGTCACTATCAGTGAAGCAAGCCATCATTAGGCTGAAAAATCAAAACAAATCCATCAGAGAGATAGCAAAAACATTAGGTGTGGCCAAATCAACTGTTTGGTACATTCTTAAAAAGAGAGAACGCACTGGTGAGCTCAGCAACACCAAAAGACCTGGAAGACCACGGAAAACAAGTGTGGTGGATGACAGATGAATCCTTTCCCTCGTCAAGAAAAACCCCTTCACAACAGTTGGCCAGATCAAGAAAACCCTCCAGGAGGTGGGTGTATCTGTGTCCAAGTCAACAATCAAGAGATGACTTCACCAGAGGAAATACAGAGGTTTCACCACAAGGTGTAAACCATTGGTGAGCCTCAAAAACAGGAAGGCCAGATTAGAGTTTGCCAATAAACATCTAAAAGAGCCTGTACAGTTCTGGAACAACATTTTATGGACAGATGAGACAAAGATTAACTTGTACCAGAATGATGGAAAGAGAAAAGTATGGAGAAGGGAAGGAACTGCACAAGATCCAAAGCATACCACCTCATCAGTGAAGCATGGTGGTGGTAGTGTAATGGTGAGGGCATGTATGGCTGCCAGTGGAACTGGATCTCTTATATTTATCGATGATGTGATTGCTGACAAAAGCAGCAGAATGAATTCTGAAGTGTTTCGGGCAATATTATCTGCTCATATTCAGCCAAATGCTTCAAAACTCATTGGACGACGCTTCACAATGCAGATGGACAATGACCCGAAGAATACTGCGAAAGCAACCAAAGAATTTTTAAAGGCAAAGAAGTGGAATGTTCTGCAATGGCCAAGTCAATCACCTGACCTGAATCCGATTGAACATGCATTTCACTTGCTCAAGACAAAACTGAAAGGAAAATGCCCAAAGAACAAGCAGGAACTGAAGACAGCTGCAGCAGAGGCCTGGCAGAGCATCACCAGAGACGAAACCCAGCGTCTGGTGATGTCCATGGGTTCGAGACTTCAGGCTGTCATTGACTGCAAAGGGTTTGCAACAAAGTATTAAAAAGTGACAATTTGATTTATGATTATGTTAGTTTGTCCAATTACTTCTGGTCCATTAAAAAGGTGGAAGGCACATATAAAATGTGTTTTAACTCCTCCACCGTTCACATGATTTGGATGTAAATACCCTCAAATTAAAGCTCAGAGTCTGCACTTAAAGCACATCTTGATTGTTTCATTTGAAATCCATTGTGGTGTTGTACAGAGCTGGAATGCTGAAAATTGTGACAATGTCCAAATATTTATGGACCTGACTGTATGTGCCTCTGCTTTCGAACAACCGAATCAACGCTAAATTAAGCCAGGATACCCAACATATCCCGGTTTAATCCCTTATCTAGGTTTCGAACAACAGGCCCCTGGATGTCTGAATCCTACTTTTGTGCAACGCGCCCCAGGCGAACCAAAAATTGGGGAAAGCATGGCTTGTGTGCAGTGAGTGTTTGCACAGATATTTTACAACACATCACACCAAAAAGCAGAGGAACACATATTAACCCCGCTGCAAACTACACATCTAAATTAACCAACACATCAAGCAAGGGCAGTAATAGTCTCTGACCAACATTAACACTGTTTACACACAGACATTGATGAAAGGGAGCATAACAGACCTTGAGCAGATAATGTTAAGTTAATAACAATCATGCCCTCGTTTTTACACAACAAATGTAGCTAAACCCACCATCTGGTGTGTAACAGTCGAATATATGAAATGTGCCTTTAACATGATGTATACTGTGTCGCTTAACAGCAACGTCATCAAGCCGCGCTTGTTAAGATTTCTAGCCGTTTCTCAATACTCAAGTTCGGCAGTTCGGACTTGTGGACTTATTGTCTTAGTGTATACACTAAAATGTTCTGGATGGATGTTCAAAGTTACATCAACAGAAAAACAGGACAAACAATCCACTTAAAAGACAAGGACATACTTATTTTTTTTGAAGACAAGGAGAAAGAGAAAGACTTTATTTTTTTTGTACAGCTTCTTCTTTATTTAGGGAAATTTCACATTCATAAGAAGAAATGGGCCGACTCCAAACCCAGCTTTGATCATTTTCTGCATGAACTGAATCTGTATAGCACAACTATTGAAGGTCTTAGGAGCAAGAAGACACTTAAAACAGGAACTACTCTCAAAAAGTATTGTAAAGACTGACGACGGCATTGTATATTTTTCATTGTAAGTTTTGTTTTTTTTTTTGTGTGTGTGTGTTGGATTTGTATTCTGTTTTGTCCGAACTTGGATGTTTCTGTTTCCTTAATCCCCTGGCACAATCAGTTTTTGTTTGTATCTTAATATGTAAATAAAAAAAAAAAAAAAGGTTCGGACTTGTGGACTTGGCAAGTTCGGACTTGGCAAGTCCACACGAGAGTCCGGACTTCCCAAGAACGAGAGGACGGGAGGACGGGAGTACAGTCATTTCTGCTTTTGGAACAGCAGCGAACTTGGCTGTTGTGCTGTGTTGTAAACATGCATTTAGAATAAAACAATATAAACACAGCCCAGCCCTACGTCTTTTCATAGACATTGTAAGAAATTAATATGTATATGTTTTTAACGTTTCATAACTGACACACAAAAACATATAGCTAAAATATTTTCATAAAATGTCTTTTAAAACCTTTTCCCCGCAGCTGGCTTCTGATTATAATCAAAAGTCAAGTGCAGGGGGAAAAGTTTGTGGAGAGTTGGTGGTCATTGTGATCGTGAGCACTGGCGAGATGGAAATCAAAAATCAATAACGGATCGGAGACTTGGCGCAGTTATTGCAGCAGGACTGCTGTACCTGCAGGCTGAGGAGAAGGCTGCCCAGCTGAGGAGGAGGCTGCCCAGCTGAGGAGGCAGATCCCAGAAAGACAGCGGAGAATGAAGATGAGGATGAGACATGCGATGCTTGCATGTCTGTTGGATATGTTTGTCCAGTTGTGGACAAAGTACCCAGGAATATCACAACAAAGAACAAAAACTCAAAGTGCTGCATACCAAATCTGACTTGAGTATCTGGGTATTGTCAGCAAAATGTAGGCCTACTTAAAATTAAAAGTTTAAAGTACTCATGATGCAGAGTGACCCAATTTCAAGTGCTGTGATCATCATATACATGAATATGTATTGAGTATTAATTGACCATTGTAGGCTATCATGTAAACAGCATTTAAATGTTGTCATGGTAGAACTAATTTTATCACCTTTCACTGATGTACTAGTCTGATCTATAACAACACACGGCAACTTGTAAATATGAAACAACAACATATAAAACAAACTAGCCTATCTGAAAAGTAACTGCAGCTATCAAATAAATGTAGCTTGAGTAGAATGTACAGTATTTCCCTCTAAGTAAATGGAAATACCCAAAGTACATCAAATTTGTACTTAAGTACAGTAGCTTCTTGTAAATATACTTAGTTACTGTCCATCACTGCATTTGTCTCACCATTATGCTTTCTGTCTACATTTTTATGGAGACTTGACAGTTTACTTGGTACACCTAGAAAAAACAACAGCGGTTTAATATTCAGTGTGACATTTGATTGAAGTGTTGAGTTGTAGATTGTGGTGTTGTTGAACTGTACTGGATTACACTGACAGCAGTTTCTCATTTAGTCTGTCCTCACCAATATAAATGGGATCAAACAGGTCAGATGTGAAGAGGAAAAGTTTATTCAGCCACACTTCAGACATCAGGTTTACAATTCATATCAGATAATCAATATCTAAAATGCTGTTGAATGTTGCTGTAAAGCCCTGTGAGGCAAATTGTATTTGTGATATTGGGCTTTATAAATAAAATTGATTGAAATTGATTGATACTACAATAAAGACAATTAATCTTTAAATACAATAAATAAATTACAATAAATTCTTAAAATCTTTAGTGAATGGTAAAAACACATAAATAAGCAAAAGAATGCAAAGAACAATAACGTTACAACATTTAATAATGAAAAAGAAACCTCAGGAAGAGCAACTGAGGAGGGATCCCTCTTCCAGGACGGACAGACGTGCAATAGATGTCGTACAGAACAGATCAGCATAATAAATTAACAGTAATCTGTATGACACAATGAGACAGAGAGAGAGAGACAGAGAGAGAGCCAGAGAGAGACAGAGAGAGAGAGAGAGATGCAGGACATCCTCGGTAATGACAGTAGCTTACAACAACAATCATGAAAGTAATAATATTGTTGTTATAGTTCTGGCTACTGTGGTACAATATGTTGAAAGTATATATTAGTATCTGATAGTATACATGTATGATAATAATCATATGTTTATAATAACAGTAGAAGTATGACTAATGACTAATGATGGCAGCAGCAGCAGCAGGAGGCATCTGGCAGGACCACAGCAGCAGCACAACCACACACGACACACTATCCAGGCACCGCTGCAATATGAGTTAACCTGAGAGACAGTGGAGCACAAAGGCTCCGGAGTAGAAGCCGAGTTAGTGACATCCACAATGGCCGAGTTAACAAGATGCAGTAATAGGATACGAGAGAGAGAGAGAGAGAGAAGGTGCCCGGTGCATTATAGGTCATCCTTCGGCAGACTAGGCCAAAGTCAGCCTAACTAGGGGCTGGTACAAGGCAAGCCTGAGCCAGCCCTAACTATAAGCTTTATTTTAAGAGGAAAGTCTTAAGTCTAGTCTTAAATGTGGAGACGGTGTCTGCCTCCCGGACTGTAACAGGAAGATGATTCCACA
Organism: Epinephelus awoara; assembly: GCA_035609425.1. Lineage (NCBI taxonomy): Eukaryota > Metazoa > Chordata > Actinopteri > Perciformes > Serranidae > Epinephelus > Epinephelus awoara. The sequence goes on from CM069312.1 coordinate 36,546,826, forward strand.
GGAGAGGAGCCTGATAGCTGAAGGCTCTGGCTCCTGATCTACTTTTGGAGACTTTAGGGACCACGAGTAACCCTGCATTCTCCGAGCGCAGAGTTCTGGTGGGATAATATGGCTCTCTATGAGCTCTCTAAGATATGACGGAGCTTGACCATTTAGAGCTTTATAAGTTAACAGTAGGATTTTAAATTCAATTCTGGATTTTACAGGGAACTAGTGCAGAGAAGCTAAAACAGGAGAAATATGATCTTGTTTCTTAGTTCCTGTTAGTACACGTGCTACTGCATTCTGAATTAGCTGGAGAGTTTTTAAGGACTTACTAGAGCTACCTGATAATAGAGAGTTACAGTAATCCAGCCTTGAGGTAACAAAAGCGTGGACCAATTTTTCTGCATCTTTTCGGGTCAGGATAGGCCTAATTTTTGCAATATTACGCAGATGAAAAAATGCAGTCCGTGAGGTTTGTTTTAAATGAGAATTAGAAGTCCACACAAGTCTGCTCCGATGCATCCCCAGTGAAATGGGTGTGGCGAGAACACATCCGGGAATTTGGACTGAACTTGGCTACATGTGAACTTTGAATTGGAACAGTACTTGGGCTGTGACTGATGACGTGTCACAAGTCCAAAGGAACACAAGTCCGCACAAGAACGCATATTGAGAAACAGCTTCTGTCTGTGGAGCGTACACCCAAACGCTGGTCGGACTACACCTATGTGCTCCCGCTTTCCTTTATGTTTCTCAACACAACAGTAACAGTTGTAAGTACGTGTGGCAATTATTGTGTTCATGTGTGGAATCGTAGTAGCCGTACAACCGGGCTTGGTAAGGTTGGAGTGTTTTAAGTGGACGTAAAGAATAAACGATGAGCATTTGTGAAATCCCACGTGTGTGAAAGTGAGTTTCTGCCTGTCCTCTATCTCCAAAGAGCTACACGGACCCAAAACCATTATAGGTGGTATGTAAAGGTGCATGCCAAGATTCCCCACATAGACGTCCCCTAATGATTCGATACATTACGTAGAATTGCATCTTAGAGAACATAACACACGTGTTAAAATATAATGAAGATGATGACGCTTATAAACGCAGAGGCTTGGCAATCTATGCTAGTGCTAGCTACTAGCTATTACTGCTAGTGCTAAGTGCCGAACATAATTTCGTTGTACAATGTACAATGACAATAAAGTTGTCTAATTCTAATAATTAAAAGACTTGTTCCCTTGCCGCTCTTTCTCTTAGTCGTGCGTGTATTGTTTGCATTGTGTGCGTATTGTTTGCATTGTGTGCGTATTACTGCCCTCAACAGGTCCGATGATGAACTAGATTTTTACATATAGTCCTGAGTTGCGCAGGAATTGCAAAATTGCCTTGGAGATCAGTTTATGGTTCTCACAGTGTCCAAACAAAGAAAAAAAAAAACAGAAAAGCCTGAACTCCAAGTCCTAACAGTCTATCAAACATGTTTGTCTTTCTGTCCTATATTTTCTACACTCCAGAAAAAACATGTTTTACTGTCTCAGAGCTCCCACACTCACATAAACCAGACACATGTTTTCCTACAATAAACAAAAAGTGATTTAGCCCATAGTGACCCAGTCTTAATCTACACAGTTTAACTGAATCCCGACAGGACTGAAAAGTACAGGTAAATCTTTTTTTAACTTGAGACTGTAAAGAGAAATAGTGGTTACCCCTGCTTTCCTTTTCCCACCCTCTCTGCCATTCCTTCATTATGCCCTCTTTAATTATTTCTCTCAGCTCCACTCTCCCCCAGGGTATATGAACATCTACCTCTCTACTCAAACTCTGTTTTGCAATCTGATCCACCTGGGGCCTGTATCACGAAGCAGGATTAATGTCTCAGCGAGGTAACTTCAGGGTTAACCTTGGGTTTTCGGTCTCACGAAGCCGGTTCAGTTCTTATCGGGGTAGATCACCATGGTAACTTACTCTGAACGGCTATCCTGCTCCGGAGCAGGGTAAGTTCAGGGTTGAATCTGATCCTATAAAAAGCACCACCCACTGGCCAATCAGCTGTTCGGAAAAAAATGACTCTGCTGACAGAAATGCAGCCCAGTCATGACGGGAAGTTTAATTAATTTGATTGATTTTGATTTGAAAGTTTATTTTGAAAATTAAAAAAGAAAAGAAAGCAACAACAACAGACAATGAAAAGTTGTTGTTTTGTTGGAGGAAATGATCCCTGTTAAAGATAATGGGCCTAACTGACAGCTTTGCTGCTGGAAATGTGGAAAGTAGCCTATCATGTCTACACTTAATGGTGTTTGAGGGATTTTCCTTTTTGTTTTTTAAAGAGGGAGACTAGGTATATTTTGCGCAGCTGTTAATTTCTAACAGCTCAGTATCAGGATGATTTTATTCAGACGATCAATTTGGTGTTGATATGATTTAATTGTGGCGTCAGCTTTAAGCTTTATTGTAGCATATATAACGTTAAGACAAAGAAGACCAGTTTATCAGACGCAATGATGTTAGACAATAATTGTAATACACGCAATTCATCTGCGCAGCATTGATTTCATGGGATTCAAGGGTGTGATCAGTGTCAGATGTACAGGTACAGGTACTGTAGCTACTTGAACCAGTGATGAGTAATTTAACCTACACATAATTTTATTTGCTACCTTGTGTTGTCTTGATTTTTCCCTCTCTCCTCCTCTATTTCTTCTTGCCTGATCGGTTTTTTTACTTCTCTATTATGTGATTTCATTGATGTTTTGACAGGGGAATTCATTTGATAAGCTTTTAGTGGCTTCTAACCTCTCTGGCACTTTTCTTTTTTTAGTCTTGTAAATTTTATACTGTCTGTTTTTAGCGTTATGTGCAAATAAACTAATCTAAACTAAAACTAAACATTATTCATCCCGTTATGCGTTGCCACGCATGTTTCCTCCTCCTGCAGCTGCCACGGTGTTGGCCTTTTCTGTAATGTTGCTTTTCTCCTCCTCATATTTTAGTAGAATTAACCTCTGATCCTCACGATAAATGCTTTTTTCCCCTCACATACGGCGCTCTGTGAGGACTCTCAGTGATGCTCAGTGACGCTGCGCCTCTGTCATGATTATGATTGGTCCGCTGCGTGCGCGTTCACGGCTCTTGATAAAGCAACCCTGGGTTGAGTTACCAAGTTGACATCCAGCGTCGTGATACCGATTATCCTGATTGCCATTGTTAGGGTTAGTCAACCCAGGTCTGGGTAACCCAGGAAAGGTTGATCTCGCTTCGTGATACAGGCCCCTGCTCTTTCCCCCTAACCCCCGCGTGTCCCGGAACCCAGCAAAAGGTGATGTCAGATCTAAACCCAATTCTAAAAAACACATTTACAACAATATTGCTCTGCTTTTATATACCCCTGACATTTTACGTACAGCTGACTACAGCTTACATTCTTCTCTTCGTCTTCTCTGTTGTTTTCTTCTTCTTTGGCGATTAATACACACACAGACCAACTTCCGGTATGGACTTCCGGTATGGATTGGATATATGGCGGCGCCCATGTCCGCAATCATGTCTGCAGCTGGGTCCCTCTCTTTGTGTAGGAGAGTCTGAAGATGCTTTGTAGCAAGTTTGGTGTCAATTTTGCAAAAATTGTGGGGGCTGCACGGTCCCCTAATAAACTGGATAAAAAGGCCTGGAAACTGGAATAGTCTGGATGAACACCCCCCCCACACACACACACACACACCGACTGCCGAACCAATCACGTCAACGTAAGGACTGACATCTATATAGTGGGGGTGAGGGGATTTGGGACGGCTTCGCTCAATCTACAAACTGTTTACGTTCTTACGGAAAGTTCGTCGGTCGTCTCTGTGCTGCTGAGAAATTTTACAGTAAGTGGGTCATTAGCTGAACTACAGGGTTTTTTTTAGAGCAGGCGCGACGTAGCCTGTTAATTTAAGTTCTGAAGCAGTTTCGAAGTGAGGTGTGGTGTTGTGACGTGAAGATGATACCTCTGATGTTTACCAGCGTTTTAGCAGGACTACTGGCTCTTCTGCTTTACCAGAGGACGAATTATCCATTCTTCTGGGTGGATTTGATTTATTATTTGAAACTTCGGAAGTATAGAAGGACGTCGCAGGCTCGTATGCAGCAAGGAATCGTCACATACCTCGACTGTTTTCTCTACCAGGCGAGGAATAACCCGAACAAACCCTTCATCATCTTCGAAAACCAGTCTCTGACCTACCAGGATGTGGACAAGAGAAGTAACCAGTTCGCCAACGCGTTCAGGACTATGGGCTCTTTGAAACAAGGAGACATTGTTGCCCTGTTGATGTTCAATGAACCGGACTTTATTTGTGTTTGGTTGGGACTGTGTAAACTGGGCTGTGAAGTTGCCTTTCTCAACGTCAACATAAAAGCCCAATCTCTTCTTCACTGCTTTCATAGTTGTGGAGCCAGGACGCTTGTTGTCGGCACAGGTATTTCACGTTTTCCCACACGGTCTTCACGCAGTTTGGGCTCTGATTTTAACTAAGGTCAATTCTCCTGCGCACTGTGCGTTGATTCCCACAGAAATGGGAATGATTGCAATTTACACACAAAATAAGATACACATTAGAAAGCATGTTGTTATTGTAATATGCAGAGGAGGCTAAATCACACATGATGGCCTCAGCAGGGCCAAACACAGACCTTTTGGAGGGCATTAGTTAAGGTTCCCAGACATTGTTCTGGAGAGTTTTCTGTCGTAGGCTACTTTAATACAGTTTTGGTACAAATACATCGAAAAAAGACAGCATTCATAGAGTGCCGAAGTCACGCCCCTTCCGGTGAAGCTCATGGGACCTTAGATCGAAAAAAATATGAATGGCAGTGAATGAGGAGAGAAGTATTATCTTTTGGTCCCGTTTGAGTTGTTACATGAAATCCAAATACCTATGTCGTTAATGAATTTAAAACATAAATTTTAAGGTCAAGAAAGTTATACTTTGTGGTAAAACTGTTGAGATATAAGCTTTTGAAAAAAACGTAATCAGAAAAACTACACAGGAGGCGGTCGCGTATGTGACGTCATAGCTTTCGCTCGCTTCCAGCAGCTTGGAGTGACTGCAACCTGGCACAAAGCACACAGACATCTTCAATCATAAATCGATTAATCATAAAACAGTGGAATTTCAGCGGGGAGGCCAAGCTACAGGAAGCGAGCGAAAGCTATGACGTCCATACGCGACCTCCTCCTGTGTACTCTTGAGTCTTTCTAATTAAAAAGCTTACATCTCAACAGTTTTACCACAAAGAATGACCTTAAAATTTATGTTTTAAATTAATTAATAACATATTTAGATTTCATGTCGCAACTCAAACAGGAACAAAAGATAATATTGCTCTCCCCATTCACTGCCATTCATATTTTTTCCTATCTAAGGTCCCATGAGCTCTACCGGAAGGGGCATGACTTCGGCACTCTATTGTAGGGATGCACGATATTGGAATTCTGGCTCATACCGATACCAATATATCCACTTACGTTTTTCCACCCAGTTGCAGAGAACATCAAGTCTCTCCTGTAGTGGAACTGACATATAATTATGTCTACTCTAATTGTGATGGCCCTGGTGGCGGATTCAGACATAAAATACAATGCCTTCAAAAATGTACAGTAGGCAAAACAAGAAAATGAATTTAACATAGGGTATAAAACATGCCATAATTGTTTTTATGTAACATTTTCAAAGAAAACTAAAATTCATCCCACTTAAACAGTCTTGAGTAATGGTCTCCCTAAGACAGTCCAGACAATGAATAAAACTAAGGCTAATCTGACCTATTTCAACTAACAATAGTCATGTAATTATTAATAAATTAAGTTACTATTTCCATAAACTGTGCAGAGTGCAGTTGTAATAAAAAGTGAAAGCCACCTATCATTTCTAAAAACAAGAAAAAAAAATCAAAAATATATTCAATAAAATAAGATTAAAAATACAAGTAAGTAAAATTGATGTGGAACATGGGATAGAAGATATGGAGCCAATTAAGATATAATTTTGCAGAATGAAACAGCAATCAGGAAAAAATACCCAGAAATACCGTCGTGTAAAAAGGGCTACATGTAAAGTTTTACTTGAGTTAAAGCACAGAAATATTATTAGCATAATGCACTTAATGTATCAAAATTAAAAGTACTTGATTTTTAGGATGTTTCATTTTACACTGTTATAATACTGTATAATTATTATTATATATTATTAGCTTACTGTTATTGATGCAATAATGTGTTAACATTATTTTAAAGCTGTGGAAGGTTGAGGTGGAGATTAATTAAACTAACTGATATACTTTTAAATAAAAGATTACAATATTCATCTTTTTCTTAAGATAAGTTAAATAACTTGAAAAGTAACTAGTAACTGTAGCTGTAATATGATGTAAATGAAGTGGAGTGAAAACTACAATATGTCTAAAATGTAGAAGCAAAAGTTCATAGGAAATTAAAAAAATAAAATAAAAAAACAATTACCTCAAACTTGCACATAGTACAGGTTTTGAAGGAATGTAAAGTGTTACTTTCAGCTGCCAGTATACAGATAATGTAAAGGATAAAGATATAGTGGTAAATCATGAGATGTAAGTTATTAAATGTAATAATTTGTTTGAAGTGTTTCTTTGGCTCTGCAGCAGATAAAATCTGAGTCTTCATTATCCTTGTGTCCAGAGGGTAAAGGTTCTTCCTGAGCCTCTCAGTCCAGGCCTGGTGTAACCTAAGCAGGGAGAAAAGGCTGTTATCTGGAGCTCTTTGTGCATGTTTGTTTACTGGCTTTGGTTCTGTCTGATAAAGCAGCAGTATGATATCTCTTCATGTCTGTTTATCCAGATCTGGTGCATTTGGTGGAGGAAGTGTTACCTGACCTGAAGAAGAACAATGTGGCTGTGTGGGTGGTGGATCACACATCCCCTTCTGAGGATTTTAGCACGTTACTAGATAAGGTGGAACACATGGATGGAGAAACCCTAAGTGACCTTCCTAAAGTTGACATCATGTCCAACTTTCTCTTCATTTTTACCTCAGGCACCACAGGTAATGCACTAACATTGTATTATTATATCACCTACAGATGGCCAGCACTTACACTGCGCCAAGATCACATCTAAACTACTCTTGTGGAGACATTGTAATTCTAAAAAAAGACTGGAGAAATACTATTTGGATCTGACAGAAGCTGACAAAATAATGTCAGCACAGGTCCATTTAGTAGCTTCTTACCATCAGAATTTATATATATATATATATATATATATATATGCCTGTTGGGGCGCGCGCGCGCGCACGGACACACACACACACACACACACACACACACACACACACACACACACACAACAGGAAAGAGTTTGAAAAACATGTTTAATTGAAACTGCTGGAATCTCTACAACTTGTGGGATCAATGTGTAATACAGATCCCAAAGACCAGCAACATGGCAAATATAATATGATGTCATTTTGTAAATTGAGATTCAATTGATTGTAGTGGGTGACTCATAAATAAAAATGACATTTATGGATTTTTAGCCGCCTTAAGAGTATCTTTAGTATTTTTAAACCTGGACAGTGTTTTCCCACGTTTGTGTCTAAGTGACTAATGGGAACAACAGTGCTGGCAATGGCGATTTCGAGGCTGTTTCTGTTTAAACAAAAAAAGATCTCACTCTTTAACAGAAAGTTCTATCTCTGTAGAGATCCTGGCCATTAATATGTCAGATGCTTAGAATAACAATCTGAGCCGGTCAGTGGTAAAAACAAGCACTTTTGGTGGACATACATTGATGAGCTAGGGGCATCTGTGGCTCAGAGGTAGAGCGGGTCGTCCACTAATCCGAGGATCATTAGTTCAATCCCTGGCTCCTCCAGTCTGCATGTCGAGGTATCCTTGGCTGTTCACTGGCTGTTCCATTGGTGTGTGAGTAGCAGGTGGCACCTTGTATGGTAGCCTCTGCCACCAGTGTGTGTATATGTGTGTGACTAGAAAGGCACTATCCATTTAGGTACATTTACCTTTTACCATTTACGATGTACAATTGCCCCAAGTGGTTATGCTGCAGCCTGTTTCACTGCTGCAAGCTTCAGCGGTCCAGCTCAATATTGGAGCGATTTCAAAAACTGCAGTTTTTGGGCACAAAATCATAAGAAAATGGGGTCCAGATTGAAAAATACCAAAGTTACCCTTTATTTGGCTGCATGCCATAACATATTTTAGCCATGCTAGCGGCATGGATTGGAACATTGTTCTGTTGGTCAGTTGGTCCACTCCTTTGGTCCAGACTGAAATTTCTCAACAACATTTAATGTATTGCCCTGAAATTGCCCTGAAAAATATCAGCATATTAGCATTGTCATTGTGAACACGTAGTCATGAAAACTGCGCATGTGTCGGTGTCTGTAGCTGCCTGTCTGTGCTCTCCCTAACCCGCAATTTTAAACTGATTTATTTTAGCTTTGGAGTGACTTTTAAGATATCTGCTTGGACATCAATTGTTTTTAATTTTGTTTTTATTTATTCATCTCTTTTAATCGGACGTTATTTTAATCACTGGATGTCCAAGCATTAGGGGTTTTAACAGCCAGACAGGGCCTGCTTGACAGGTCGGAAAACTTCCGCCAGCTGACAGTACAGCGATAGCTTATGGCTACATCTTCGGATAATATACACGCCGATGTGGACCCCCAGCTTGTAAAAGCAGACAAAAAAATTTCTGACCTGAAAGAGGACATTCGCCGGCTCTCTGGTGAGCTAAACATCAAATCCTCCTTGCTGACTGCCCTCCAGGAGGTGGCCCAAGAACAGTCGCTCCAGATCCTCTCTCTCACGGCGGCCCTTCAGTACACGGTGCACTGGGATCCCAGCGCTTGGCCTCCACCGTCCTCCAGCTCAACACCGAGTCGCCGGTGGTCCTGGGTGGAGGTGGTCGGCAGGGGTAAGAGAGCCCCTGGCTGCGCTGCCTCACCTCCGCGCCTCTGCCTGTCAAACCGCTATGGCGCCTTGGCATCGGACGGAGATCCAGACGCTGGCACTGCTGACGCTGCTGCTGCGGCTCCTTCATTGCCGTCCGGTGCTGCTCCGGCCGATCCGCACTTGGAGGAGACGGCCTCGGCGTCTCGGCGTGCTGTGGCTCCATCTCCGCCGGTGTGTCGGATCTACTCGCGACCCTGTTAACTGGCGACCTTCAGCCGAATGCGTCTGTGGTTGTCGTAGTGACAACAGCTGTTTTCAACCAGGAAGAGAACACGTAGCTGTCCTCGCGAATGCCTCTGTCTTCAGTGTTTCATGACAGTGTCAAAACAGAACATACTTGATCCGTCTTTGGACTCTTGTTGGAGGAACCCAGTCACGGACCGACACTCAGTCGCGGTTTGAATCACACTTGTTATGACGGAATGTTGAAAACAGGAAGAGGCCAAGTTGCATTTCCTGTAGGAATCTAACTCCTATCACGAATAAATTTTCATAATAGGCCTACACAGTTTCGTCTCTGGTGTCTGCCTAAAGAGACATGTGCCATATTAAAGAGCCGTTCAGCCCTGTGAAACGTAAAAAAATAATATTTTCACGGGATTCGAACCCGCTTCATTATGAGAAAACCAATCACAGGCACGCAACAAATGAGGTGCGCTACTATTACAACATCATCACATAGACAGATACAATTAAAATCCGACAACATACAGCCAGCTGTGTCTTCAAATTGGGAGGCAGCCAGATCAACTTGTGACCACGCTGTCCATGCACTGAGGATTATTTTACAAACTCACTGCTTTCCAGTACAAAAACCAGCGGTTTAAACCCACTTAATTCACAAACCTAAAGTTTATTGTTGTTCTACAGGTCGATAAAGCCAGTATTCATATACTCACGTGGAAATACTGTATTTTAAATTAAGCAATAAAGCAGCAGCTGTATAATAGATATGTCTCTGAGATAAATTATTTATTTATGTTGTAGCATTAAGGCGGTCAAAAGCGTACAAATAGCCTATGGCAAACACTAGGCTGTAGGCTATGTGGTACCAAAGTCCATTATCTCCTGCAAAGCGTTATAGAGTGACGTACGATTAACGTTACCCACTCGCGTGTTGTAAGGATGTGATTTGGAGTGTGACTGAATCTACATGCGTTACATTCTGCCTTTTTTGAAAGCTCAAAATATTAAAACACATCTTGGCGGAGATTCGAACTCATTCCGCGAAAGGAAAACCCAACAACCTGCCTTTTAGATCCGATTCCCACATCACTTTTAAAAACATTTTATGGATTCTTTGAGGAACAGATTTGAAATATAGTGAATTACTCTCTTCAGACGGGTGTCTTCCCCACTGCCTTCAAAACAGCAGTGGTAAAGCCCTGTCTGAAGAAGAGTAATTTAGACCCCAACATTTTTAATAATTACCGACCTGTATGCAACTTACCGTTTTTAAGTAAGATTTTAGAAAAACTGGTTTTTAACCAAGTTAATGACTTTTTAAAAAGAAACAGTATTTTAGAGAAATATCAGTCGAAGAACCACACTACCGAGACAGCCCTTTTAAAGATTTTAAATGATATCAGGATGAATGTTGATTCACAAAAACTCACAGTCTTGGTACTACTGGATCTCAGCGCCGCCTTCGATACAGTCGACCATCACATTTTATTAAACAGACTTAGAAACCTGGTGGGCCTCTCTGGTACTGTTTTTAACTGGTTCAGCTCTTATCTCACAGATTGTTGTTTCTTTGTAAGTATGGATACATGTTCCTCCAGAACACATGAAATTAGGTGTGGGGTGCCCCAAGGGTCAATTTTAGGTCCAATCCCCTTGGGGACGTCATCAGGAGGCACGGCATTAGCTTCCACAGCTACGCAGATGACACACAACTGTACATCGCCGTGTCTCCTGATGACACAGGGCCAATTGATACCCTTTTTAACTGTATTTTAGATATCAAGTCATGGATGGCAGTGAACTTCCTACGGCTCAACCAGGACAAAACAGAGGTTTTAATTATTGGTCCTGAAGGCAAGAGAGAAAAATGTTTACCAAAACTACAAGATTTTAAACCTTCACAATGTGTGAAGACCCCGGGGCGTCATTTTCGACTCTGAGCTTAGTTTTATTCCACACATCAAAAATGTAACAAAGATAGGTTTTTATCATCTTAAGAATATAGCCAGAGTCCGCCCGTTTCTCTCTCAGGCTAACACGGAGGTGCTGATGCATGCTTTTATTTCCTGTCGTTTAGATTATTGTAATGCCCTGCTCTCTGGTCCTCCCAAAAAGACCATCTATAACCTGCAGCTACTCCAAAACTCAGCCGCACGGGTGCTGACGAGGACCAGAGGGCGGGAGCACATTACACCAGTTTTAGAATCGCTGCATTGGCTCCCCGTGTGTTTCAGGATCGATTTTAAGGTTCTTTTATTAGTTTTTAAATGTCTTAACGGTCTTGGGCCATCTTATTTATCTGACCTGCTTTTATCATATCAACCCTCGCGGAGCCTGAGGTCCTCTGGCACCAGCCTTTTAATTGTTCCAAGAGTTAGAACAAAAACCCACGGGGAGGCTGCATTCAGCCATTATGGCCCTCACTTATGGAACAGCCTGTCGGAGAACATCAGGACTGCAGAGACTGTTGATGTTTTTAAAAGGAGGCTCAAGACTCACCTTTTTAAGTTAGCTTTTAACTGAATTCTTTTACTCTTTTAACTCCAATATGTTATTTTTAGTTTCTAATGCTTTTAAATGATTTATTTTTAAATCTTTATGCAGTTTAGTTTCTAAATCTTCATTTATTTATTAGTAACATTATTTTAATTGTTAAATCTTTAATTTTTCCTAATCTTACATTTTTATGCATTTTATCACTATTTTATCTCTTACTTGTTTTATCGTATCATATTGCCTTTAGCCTTTTAGTCTTTTAGTTTTTAGCTCCAGTGTTTCCTCATGGGGGGCCTCCACACTGAGAGGTGTGTCCGGTCTGCCTGCGGGGATGTCGCCCTGGAGATCCCTCAGTGTTTGTGTGTGTGTGTGTGTGTGTGCGTGTGTCTGTGTGCATGTGTTTATATGTGGGGGTGGGAGGGGTGGGTTTTCAATATGTATGTATTATTGTTATTTGTTTGATTGATGACAGGATACTGACATTTAACATCTAGCTCAAAGCACTTCTGTGCCTAATTACAGTCTCAAGCCCCTTGCATGGCTTATTCTTGTTTTACCAATGCCAATACCAATGCTGTTCAATCTTGATACATTGATTGTGTGGTACAAAACTTTGGAGTGGAACATTTTGTATAGCACTTCCCCTACAAAGTGCTGAAACAAAGAACATGAGAGACAGAAAAATAGACCAAATACAGCTTTAAATATAATTTGAAATATGCAGAATGTGGGCCATGTCTTCAGTAACTGGCATGGCGTTCTCTTCCAGGTCTCTCCAAGGCAGCCCGGGTAGGTCATCTAAAAGCCATAGTGAGTATGGCCTTCTTTCAAATGTGTGGAGCCACATCTGATGACATCATCTACATCACTCTTCCTCTTTACCACATGTCTGCTTCCCTGTTAGGAATTGGAGGATGCATACATCTTGGTAAGGCAAGGCAAGACAAGTTAATTTATACAGCATATTCTAGCAACAAGAGAATTCAAATGGCATTACAGAAATAATCAAAAGCTGCTAGACAATATCCAAAAGAAACAAATGATAAAAAAGAGATTTGAATACAATTAAAAGAGACCGAGAATATGAGATAAAAACAAGCTAAAATATATCAAGACAGGTAGAAAAAACAAGAATAAAAGTTATAGTGTGGTGTGAGAAATGAATACATATTTGATTTAACAAAAGATTGATGACTGGAGTTTTCAGGGCCTTGTAGAATTTGTAGAATTTCTGAGGTCATCCATTTTGAAACATTTTTTGAAAGGCCTGTTGGCAGAATATCAAGGCAGCAGGAGGAGGGTTTTGGATGTTGCTCAGTGTGGCATTTCTCCACAGAAGAAGAAAAAGCCGGTAACAACATGACAAAATTTAAATTCAGCATGCGTCTCATCTGTACATAAAGTAAAGCGTACAGTACGGACAAAATGTACAGTGCTGTAAAGATGTCGACCATGGTTCCAGTTTGCCACTAGCTAACTGTAGCGAACTTGTTTGTCATCTGTTTGGTCTGTGACACAAGAGGTCAACTGGAAAAAGATCCAATACTAACAAGCTGAAATGGGGCATATCTCCACCTATCACAGCAGAGTCAGACATACTTCGGTTAATAAATTGATTCCCCTTCCATGCTTGTATACTAGGACAGTAGTCCAATCAAATGGCCTAGTCACGCTATGAACATAGCTCCACTTAACTGTGCATTAAACATACTGACTGTTCAATCTAATAACAATATATTGGCTGATCTTATTTTTGGTCATTTATACATTAACACATGACATAAAGAAAAATTTGGATAAGTGTCCTTTACTATTAAAGTATTACTGTAGTTTTTTAATAGAATTGCAGCAAAGATCTGTATTGGGCAGGACCTTTCACGGCAGAGGGAACCTGGTCTGCTCATGTGTCAATGCTTCATAGATCTTGTCTTACTTATGGTAATTGCTCTCATGCTTGTGTGCTGGGACAAGTGAAGGCTGCTGGCTGCCTCTGCCTTCCACTGAGTAGTCAAGGTGAATAAAAAGGATGAAAATCTGCTCTAAATTATCATCTCACGATGAATGTTCAAACTAATTACTAAGAGAACCCTTCTGGTGATGTGGTTAAGGAAGTAGCATGGCAGCAGAAATAATAGCTAAATTCAGATAAAGCAGAGAATGTGAAGAAAAATCCTCTGCACAGTAGCAAACCAGGAAGTAGAAGAGAAAAGAACCACTGTACTCAAGGACAAATACACGCAATTCCTACAATTCCTTGAAGATTTGCCTATTATATTCAGTACATTATAAGGTCCAGGGCAAAAACCTAAGGAAACCAACATGACAGCAGATGTCCTTTATGTTAGCCTATAGAATATTTCAAACTTGACAATACAGACAATGGGTCTCTAAATGGGTCCCTTGGTACATTCTGTTGCTTGTTATTGTAGAAGCTGACAGGAAGTAAACAGGGACCAGAGCTGTTGTCCTTGAAACAGAATGGCAATGAAACGGCCTACAAGGAATTCCCACTTCTTCACATACCAGGACAAAAGCTGAAACATAGCAGAGGAAATTCCTCTCTACAGCTCCAGCTGTAATTATTCTGTCTGACATTGTTAGACATTTAGCACCCAAAACCCAAAAAGTTTGTAGCGCTATATTGTGTTATGCAATTTTGTTTGACATCTTCTCTCTGTCGTCTCCTTTGTATCACAGGTGCAACATGTGTGTTAAAAAAGAAGTTTTCTGCCAGTCAGTTTTGGAAGGACTGCTTGAAACACAATGTGACGGTGGTGCAGTACATAGGAGAGCTTTGTCGATACCTGTTAAACCAATCTGTGGTAAGACTGATAATTGATTTGACCAGAAGTTTAAAGCCTCACTCCAGTGTATTTGACATTATATACAAATGACTGTACAAGCAGTCATCCCAGCACTTTCATTGTCAAGTTTTCTGATTATACTGCCATATTGGGCCTTATGAAAACAGACACTGACATTTCTGGCTGTAGTTTGGAGGTTAAAAAGTTTGTGCAATATTGTGATGACCAACTTGTCATTGTGAACTCTAAGAAAACAGAAGAAATGGTTTTGATCCAGCACATCTAGAGGATTATTTCGTACTATTGGTCCATAACCAGTTTTATTCTTACAAATACTTGGATGTACGTATTGACTGTCTTGGAATGTCCATGGAAATTCTTTATGCTCAAGGATCCAACAGCAACTTGACTTTTTGTACAAACTCAGGGTGTTTGGGGTTGGACAGAGGGCGATGATGTTATTTGTTATGCTGTAATAAAGAGTATATTACGTATGAGAATCCAAGTTCAGTTTGATGAAGCTAAAATCACAAATAAACAGACTGGTCCACATGGTGTACGGTATGGGAGGGAGTACGCCACATTGAAATGTGTACCACAAAAAGTGTCACTTAAAGTATTACTTTCCAGATTAATTGTGATATGTCACTTTTTTTATGCCAGTGTATACGTTATCTCCTCTACATCATACTCAGAGGGATTATTGCGTATACTTTTTTATTGCACTACAATTTTTGAAAGCTGTAGTCATGTTGAAGATTCAGATTGATAATATAAAATATGCGTAAGAAATAAATTATGATATATTACTATAGATTAAACTACCATGCAGTATATAAAATAAATAAATGAGCCCCACCTTTACCAGCTGCAACATTTATGTGATCGAGATCAAAATTTATTACCTGCATACACAGAAAAAAATGAAATACTGTTTCTCATCAGTGGCAGACAGTGCATTAAAAAGTCAGTAAAATAAGTTATAAATCTAAAAAATTAAGAAGACAAGATAAAATAAATAAACAAAGATCACAGAATGCCTTACAAACACACACCATCAACTCTCAAAGCACAAAGGTAAAGTGCTGACCATGCAATATTGTCAATGTTACCTTTGACAGATGCTTAACTGTCAGGTGTGGGGGTATGTGCGGGTGTAAGTGTAGGGAGGGGGGACAGTCCGTTGATCAGCCCAACAGCCTGAGGAAAGAAGCTGTTCAGCTTCTTGGATGTTTCACAGCTGATGCTTGCGTACATTTTTCTGAAGGCAGTAGGGAGAAGGTGTGATGGGAGGGGTGGTGTGATTCTGTAATGATGGAGATGGCTTTGTGGATGCAGCGCTGCTTGTGTAATTCCAACAAGCAGGAAAGTGGAGCGCCGATGATCTTGCTGGCTGTCTCAACAGATCTGTTTAGCTGCTTTTTCCCTCTGCGCTGCAACCGCCAAACCAGGAAGTGAAACTGTAAGTGAGGATGCTTTCCACAGTACCTTTGTAGAATGTGATGACATGTGAGGTGGGGAGGCCAGTTTTCCTGAGTCTGCGGAGGGAGTGGAGCTGCTGTTGTGCTTTCTCGACGACTGCCATGGTGTTGGTGGATGAGGTGAGGTCATCAGCAATGTGGACACCAAGGTATTTCACACTGCTGGCCCTCTCCACAGCAGTTCCGTTGATCAATAGGGGTGCATGTTGTTGTTTGTAAGCCCTCCTGAAGTCTATCACAACCTCTCTGGTCTTGTCCACATTGAGAGAGAGGTTGTGATGTCTGCACCATGTTGTTAGCTGCCTCACCGCTTCCCTGTATGCAGACTCATTGTTGTCCTTAATAAGGCCTACCACGTCCGTGTCATCTGCAAATTTGACAATGTGGTTGGTGTAGAAACTAGCTGTGCAGTCGTGGGTGAACAGGCTAAAGAGGAGAGGACTCAGCACGCAGCCCTGGGGGGAAGGTCCGTGTACTTTGTGGCCATTCGTTTTTCATTTTGATGTAGGTAAACAAAAAATGGGAAACGATCCGGTTTCCTATTTTCGTTTTGATGTAAGTAAACAAAAAACAGGAAACGAGTCGTCTCCCGTTTCTCGTTTGGAAATCGGAAATAGAAAAACGGAAAATGAGCCTTCATCTGATTTTCTATTATGTGTTTATTAAACACAAGTCTTCTTTTTCTTTTACTCAAGCTTGTTTTGCCTTGACCCGGAAAACGGAATTCTTCTTCTACTGCAACAACTTCTTCTGCTTCTGTAATGGCAAACTACACTATGACATCTTGCTGCCCCCTGGGGATATTATTGTCTTGCCGCGCTTGTGCATCCATTTAGAAGCCCCCTTTGGCGCCCATTTTCTGGGACTTGAAATTGGGCCCTATAAGAGGCCTCTCCAACTATGTTACTGACGATCAACTCCAAGATGAAGTCGCTTCAGCATAAGTAGCGTCGCCTGAGATTCATTCATGATATGTATGATACTTAACTAAATTAAAATTGCCGATTTTTGTACCAGTATACCTTATTTTAATAACAGTAAGGCCTTAATAATATATCTAGGATGATGATTAGTTTTGAATTTTATATATATTATATTTTGTAGCTACTTAAAATAGCTACAATGATGTCATTTTGTTTATACAGTCACTTTGTAGAAAAATTCATTATGTAGGCTACAAATATATTCCGTATCAGTAGGGTTAATTTGCAGTTACACTGTAATATTTACACATTCTAATAAACAAATGATACCATTTTGTATATTGGTTAATGGTTTGTTAATAATAATAATAATAATACATGCAGACTTACTCGTTTCCCACCACGAAACAAAACAAATGACTCCATCATGGATAAAACTTACAGACAGACTGAGGGGGGGCAGCAATGCGCCATTTTCTAGTCTGCCATTTCAAACAAAGAAGAAGAAGAAGAACGTTTTACGGGTCAAGGCAAAGCAAGCTTGATTAAAAGAATTATGGTTGTGTTTTATTTCCCGACTTCATAAACACATAATAGAAAATCAAATAAAGGCCTGTTTTCCGGTTTTCTATTTCCAATTTCCAAACGAGAAATGGGAGACGACCCGTTTCTCCTTTTTGTTTACCCACATCAGAACAAAAAACGAATGGCCACAAAGTACACGGACCAGGAAGCCCGTGCTCACTGTGATGGACTCTGATGTTTGGCTGCCCACCCTTACTGTTTGTTGTTGCTGAGTCAGGAAGTTAAACACCCATCTGCAGATGCTGTTGTTGATCTTTAGGAGCCACAGTTTTTCCACCAGCCGCTGTGGAATGATGGTGTTGAAGGCACTGTGGCTAAAACCAATGAACAGAAGCCTGGCATATGTGTTCTTCTGTCCCATGTGAGACAGTGAGAGGTGGGGCATGGTGGAAATGATGAACAAATTAAAGCCCTTCCTTTGGTTGGTACTGCACAGTCTCAAGCGTATAACTTCCATATTCCTACATAAAAAGTCCAACTGTGCCCAGCACTGTATTACGCAGCATGTCAGCTGTTTGGGTCAGACTCTCAGTGGTTAATGGAGGAGACACCAAATGCAAGAAAGAGAGAGAGCGGGGAAACCTACTAGAAACTGGAGGCTCACAAACAGCACAGTTTTACTGTGTGGCCTTTAAATGCATGCTCATGAACCCAGAGAGCTGCTGCTGCCATGAGTGGGACACAACTTCAGAATATCTCCAATTCAAAAGATACCAGTGCTTCACCCTTTGTTGGTTGTTTGGTATGTGGTTTCAGTTATTTAGAAATTCAAAAAACAAGACAAGACAAAAAACAAAATAAGAATATATTAAAATAAGTGCATAAATAGAGATTTAATTAAAATAAAATTGTCCATTACACAGCCAAGTCCAATTGTGAAACTTTTTTAGTGTGTGTGTGTGTGTGACTGGATTCAGGACGTATTTGACAGTCGTATTGCCGTGGGAACGAAGGATCTTCTGAAACGCTCTGGTCTGCAAAGCAGTGAGATGAGCTGACTGCTGCTGCTGCTCCTCTGTCACTCCAGGAGGCTGTGGAGAGGGTGTCTGCTATTGTCCATTATAGCTTTCAGTTTGTTCAATGTGGCCCTCTCCACCGCAATTCTTAGCGGGTCCAATCTCCTGCCGAGCACTGAGCCAGCTTTTTTAACCAACCTGTCCAAACGCTTGGTGTTTTTGTCTGTCAAGCTGCTTTCCAAACACACTGCAGGGTAGAGAAGTGCACTGGCCACCACTGTGTGATTGAACATGGTCAACATCTCCATACACACATCAAAGGGACAAAGGACAGAGGGATGTCGTATGCTGTAAAGCCCTGTGAGGCAAATTGTGATTTGTGATATTGGGCTTTATAAATAAAATTGATTGATTGATTGATTGATCAAAGAACCTCAGTGTCCGCAGGAAGAAGAGGCGGCTCTGCCCCTTCCTGTAGAGGGCGTCAGTGTTAGAAGACCAGTCCAGTTTATCATCCAGGAGGACCCCCAGATATTTGTAGGTGCGCACTTCAATGTCCTCCCCCTGTATGGAGACTGGTTGATGGGGTGACCTCTTTCTTCTGAAATCCACCACCCTCTCCTTGGTTTTGGCTGTGTTCAAGTGGAGACAGCACTTGCTGCACCAGCCCCTGAAGGCATCCACAAGGTCCCTGTACTCCTGTTCCTGATTGCTCCTGATACAAGCCACAATAGCTGTATCAGAGTATTTTTGTATGTGGCAGGACTTATTTAAAGTCTGCTGTGTAGAGTGTGAACAGGAATGGTGCTAAAATAGTTCCCCGTGGAGCACCAGTGCTGCTCCTGACCATCCCAGATACACAGCTTCCAAGCCTGACATACTGAGGCTGCTCTGTCAGGTAGTGTGTTATCCAGGAGGCCAGGACACGATCTACTCCCATCCTGGATAGTATTAAAAGCACTTGAAAAGTCAAGGAAAAGGATCCTCACACAACACCCTGCCTCCTCCATGTCGGTGTAGGCCCGGTTCAGCATGTGAAGAACTGCATCTTCCGCTCCCATGTGCCTCTGATAGGCAAACTGGAGAGGGTTCACAACATCAGTGACCTCTGACTTCAGGAAATGGAGGACCAGGCGCTCCAGGGTCTTCATAATGTGTGATGTTAAAGGATAACTTCATTTTTTTTTCAACCTGGGCTCTATTTCCCCATGTGTATGTGTGAGTATAATCCATAGGTACAACTCGTTCTAAAATTGGTTCAGTATTTAGGGAGCTGGCAGCCGCGAAGTGGATATGGGGGCAAATGTGTCCCATATGAGTTTGCACATTTAAAGTGCTTTTTTCGCCATTGACCAGTTCAGATCGCCAGTGCTATCTTTGTAAATAGCATACGAAGCATTTCCCTGACCCTACACCTCTTCCTGGCTCATCTCGCATAATCTTTTGTTGCCGGAAGAAAACAGGGTACGATATATACAAGGGCAAAGTATGCAACAGTAAATGTGCATCTCGGAGACAATTCTTGGTATCAGTATTACATGCATAAAGACATATTAGTTATACTTACTTGATGGATAGTTGACCATTTGGTCCCTGTGGTTTTGGCCGCCTCCTCTAATTTATTTTGGGCACATGAAAAAAGGTATCCAGCACTGCCCTGTTGATCAGAGGGGGGAAATCCTCTAACGTAGTTACACAGCGTTTGGTAGTTTCTGTATCATCCCAGGACACATTGAGACCATGAATATTGGGCAGCAGGTCCCACTCGTTGCAACACAGACATTCTTTCTCTGTGGGCATGGAGTCACAGCAACCACAGGAGCACCACCAGTCCTCAGAGATTCGCATTCATGCAGCCGCTGCTTCACCCTCGTTTGCTCGTTGGCCCTCTCTCTCTATCCTCGTCTGCTCTTCAATTTGTAGGAGCTCCTCGTCCGTATACTCGGGCTCAAATAAGCACGGGCGGCCATCGTAATAAAAGGGCTCATCCTCATTCTTGAAATCGGGTAAATATGCAGTCATGATACTGATGCAGTAAAACTCTCAACTTTACTCCAGCACAACCAGCGCCATTCTGAGCGGCGCTCAGCATGGCTCCTCTGTTTTCTTCCGGCAACAAGCAAAGCTCTCACGAGATGACGTCACAGCCGGGAGGAGGTGAAGGGTCAGGGAAACACTTAATATGCTAATTACAGAGATAGCACTGGCGATCTGAACCGGTCAGTGGCGAAAATAAGCACTCTTAATGTGCAAACTTATACGGGATGCATTTGCCCCCGTTCCCGTTTTAGCTTGTTTCGCGGCTGCCTGCTGCATCCGCCTCCCTCAATACTGACGCATTTGCCCCCATATCTACCTCACAGCTGCCAGCTCCCTAAATACTGAACCAATTTTAGAACGAGTCGTACCTATGAATCATACGCACACATATACATGGGGAAATAGGGCCCAGGAGAGAAAAATACTGCCTCCTTTAAGGCCACCGGTTGGTGGTCATTTAACTCGGCTGGGCGCCCCACTTGGGGCACCGGTACAAGACAAGATGTTATCCATCATAAGCTAATATCCATCATAAGCTGATTATATAGCTAATTATATTAGCACTTCCGATTACCATGACCTGGATGACTGAGAATTTTCACCGACAAGATGTTATGCACTGCACCGTTACTTTGCCTATTTGAAGACTCCTGTTGAAGATCCACTGAAGGAGCTCCGCTAGCTGGGCTGCACAGTCTTTCAGGAGCCTTGGACACACTCCATGTGGGCTCGCAGCTTTCCCTGTACGCAGTCTCCCAAGCTCCGCCCTCACCTCGTCTGCTGTAAAGGAAAGTGGTAGTTGGCCGTGGGTGGTAGCAGCTTCAGTCCTGCAGGTGGAGTGTCGATGTCTATTTTCAGTTTAACTAGCTACAGCTGTTTTCTGTCTTTGTTTGAACAGGCCAGAAAAACACAACCATGCACTATCTTAGAAATCTTGGGGCTGAGTTGTGGCAGGTTTTGAGGCTTATGTCACCACTGGCACCACATTGGCTGACTCTCATCGTTTCTGTGGGCCGGAGGTAAACAGACGGGCCATGCTCAGAGCCGCTCAGAGCGGAGCTGGTTGTCCCGGAGTACAGTTGAGAGTTTTGCTGCATCGACTGAAAACAATGGTTCGTGTTTGTGCTTATCCGAATTGCAAGAACAGGATGTCGCGCAACACCCCGCACAGCTTTCATAGGCTGCCTTTGTCAGACGGCGAGATGCTGAAGCTGTGGCTAACTGTGCTACAACTGGATGCTAACACTCCTCTTCACTGTGTCTGTAGCTGGTCTCTCTACTCGTGGGACAGCTGTTTTCTTGAGGAAGAAGTGTTTCGGGATTGGATGTCTTCTCCTCTTGGGCTGGCAGTAGTCATCTCGAGAAAAGTGTGCACTGCAGACCCGATGGTCTGCGAGGCACAGCGTCTGGACAGGAGTGTTAGCATCCAGTTGTAGCACAATTAGCCACAACTTCAGCATCTCGCCGTCTGACAAAGGCAGCCTATGAAAGCTGTGCGGGGTGTTGCGCGACATCCTGTTCTTGCAATTCGGATAAGCACAAACACGAACCATTGTTTTCAATCGATGCAGCAAAACTCTCAACTGTACTCCGGGACAACCAACTCCGCTCTGACCGGCTCTGAGCATGGCTCGTCTGTTTACCTCCGGCAACACAGGTCACGTGACATGTCGTTACACAGCCCAGAGGAAGTGAAGGCAAGACAGACAATTTGCATGCTGTTGACAGAGATTACGCTGGAGATATGAGCCGAACTGTGGCGAAAAAAAAAACACTTTTAATGCGCAAATTTATACGGAACACATTTGCCCCCACATTTACCATTATAACTCGTTTCGCGACTGCTGGCTGCATCCGTCTCCCTCACTACTGAACCAATTTTAAAACGAGTTGTACCTATGAATCATACACACACATACACATGGGGAAATAGGGTCCAGGTTGAAAAATACCGAAGTTATCCTTTAAGAAGTCAGCCTGCAACCCCGCTGCTTGGACAATAAACAAAGTGCAGACTTCCCTCATTATTTCCATTGAAAATGAAATACAGCGACCCCACCCACACTGAAGAGTACTCATTGCGGTGAAAACACTATATGGACCCAGGGTCTAGGTACCATGTATGAAGGGTTACTTCTGGTTCCATAGGCACCATACTAAAAGTGTTTGGTGGAAACAGGGATTTAGAGTGACTGCCATTGCTATCCATGGAAATATCCATGCTTTCGCTATTCTTGCATTCAAATAAACACAAGAAGTTTGTGCTCTAGAAAAGGATCAGCACTCAGTGAATAACCTCCCAAGCCCTATGATAAGCTATTATGGCAAGGCTTAACTATACAGACCAATGAGCAGTGATAACTAACATGTCTTTGGGGTCATCGGGTGGGAACCTCCTTTCACCGGTGTTTCGTCTAGTTGGTCGCACGACACCTCCAGGAGGCTAGACAGTGATCTCTGGTGTCCCAGAGACACTCTCCTAATGCCAGGTCTCACTGCTCTCCACACCAACACAATAACCTCCTTAACCTTACTTACACATGGCTTTCTCAGCCCAAACAGCACTGCCACCTTCAACAAACCCAGGCTCCGTACATGCGAGCTCCAGGCAGAAGTAGTGCTGATACTACTTTTCCTAGCACATTCACCATACTCTGTTTCACACGCTACATAGCATAACTTCAATATAAGCTAAAGTTAAAGGAGATAAATAAACTCACAGGATCAGCAAACACACTCACCTTGCAGCATGGTCTCAAACAAAAGGGATTCAAATAACACTCCCACACTTAAATAACCTTCCTCTTCCTGGATTTCCTCCTGAGAGGAAGTGGATCTCTCCACCTGATCTCAAGGCATTATGTGCCTTGCTTAGTAGTTCCCCCTGCTGGCCCCCAACTGACATTATTTCTTCTGTCGTAAATGAGCTGGCTGGTTCTTGTTGCTTCATCTGACATTTCCCTCACTGTCTTCTTCAAACTCTGTCCCTGCACTCCCAGTTCCCCCAGGAGCGAGACAGCTGATCTTGCTATGAATCCTCTACACCCCACTTCCACTGGACAAATCCTAGTCTTCCATCCTCGCTGCTCAGCTTCTGCTCCTAAATCTGCATATCTAAGCTTTTTTCTTTCATAGGCTTCTTCCACTGAGTCTTCCCAAGGAACTGTCAGCTCAATGAAATAAACTATCTGTTGACTCAATGACCACAACACTATGTCAGGCCTCTGCTTGGTACAAACTATTTCCTGGGGAACAACAAGCTTTCCCCCTAAATCTACTTGCATTTCCCAATCACAAGCACCTACTAGGCGGCCACACCCTTGCCTCCTTACTAACTTATCCCTTCTGTATTTCTCCCCCTCACAGACAAACTGAATTGCTAAACTCCTATCCTTAACACCTTCTGAATGCACCTGTCTTCGTTTCTCTTTGATTCCTGCAGCTAAACATTTCAACACCTGGTTATGTCGCCATGTATATCGGCCTTGTGACAAGCTAACTTTACAGCCTGACAAAATATGCTTTAAGGTTGCGGTACGTGAACACAATGGGTATGATGGGTCCTCATTTACCCACAGTTTTAGGTTCTGGGGGGTTGGTAACACATCGTATATAGCCCCTACCAGGAATCTAATACGATTCTCCTCCATACTCCACAGGTCCCTCCAACTAAGCTTCCTCTTCTCTACACTTTCCCAATTCAACCACTGACCCTGTTAAGCCTGGGCCACTACCTTTGCACCCCTTACTATCTCCTCCTGTCTGCGTATCTGTTCCACAACCAGCTATCTGTTCCACAACCAGCTTTCGTTTATCTTTGAGACCTACCTCCTAATGATGCTGGTCTTGACACATAGGCTAGAACAGCAATCTGCCATGTTAACGGATTATGTTTTGAACCACACTCCCATTCTCTGTTTGAGAGAATTTTGAAAAAACAAAACAAAACAGGAAGTAATAACTGGCAGGAGTGAGGCTTTAAAGACACAGTAGTTGTCCTTGCAGGCTGCAGTGTTTATTGCAGCCAGTGATAATGATGTCATGAACATAATGAATGGTACAAATCTTTTTTTTTTTCTTTTTTTTTTTTTCATTATTAGTAGAGGGGCTGAATTTGTGCTCAGTAAATAATAAATCTGCTCTTTAGATTCAGTTTACATGTGTAAAACTGTAAATTCTTTCCTGGAGAGAGGTAATGTCTGGGAGTCATTGAAATGATTCAGTCTCAGAGGACTATGGATATGAGTGATAAGTGGATGTATCCTTATGAAGCTTTGGGGCTTTCTTTCTGTTTTTGTCCCCCCAAAAACAAGTTCAGTGCCCCAAAAATTAAGCACTGGTGACATTTGGTGGTTTTGCAGCTTTTCAAGATAAGCCACTGTACTTTAACATCATGTGATTGTATTTGTTTGTTGTTGATTAAATACGACTTAATTCATAAAACTAGATCAAAACTAAAATAATAAAGCACTATATTTTAACTTGGGGCCATTCTGCTTGACATGATGAAAATTAGGTAGGCTAACAATTCAGTGTTGATGTTGTACCTAAGTGGTGCAAATTTCCCTCAACCTCTGCCCAGCTGGCAGCTTCTCTCCCCCTCCCTTTTTCTGTGTGTGTGTGCGCTTCATTAAAGGAGTGGAGTTAGGTATGATTAAGCCTGGTCACAAACTGGCAGTCATTATCATCATGGTGCTCAGCCTCTAATAGCTGGTTCCTACCACAACACAGAATGTATTTACTCATTCCTTGGCCTGACCCTTGCTCCTGCCCTCACTCCCTCCTGTCTCATCCTCCCCCTCACTTGGCACTACCTGGACCCTACTCCCTGGACTGTGCTTCCCCAGCCTCCCTAGCTGGTTCCCCTATCAAGCCTGCTAACTTCGACCTCCCACTTGTTTTTTATTTTATTTATTTTTATTTCATTCATTGAAAAAAAGAAAAAAAAAAACCAATACAATATAAACACAACATTCACACTGTTCCAGCTCCCACCCCAGTTAAGACTCATTGTCCACTCATCTGTGCCTGCCTCTCGTCCAAATCTCTTCTCCTGTGTCTAAAGCAAAGCCACATACGACCCCTATCACAGTCCAGGACACACTTGTGATATAAATGTTCTCATCTGACTCTGGGCAAGCCCTCTACATAAGCGTATTTCCAAAAGATAGGACTGCTTCTTAAAGAAGTGAAATGCTGTTTCATAATCCAAGTTTTATCTTGCCTCCAGGTTCCAGAGGAGAGAGTTCATAGGGTTTGGCTGGCAGCAGGAAGTGGTCTCAGATCAGATGTTTGGAAAGAGTTCATCAAGCGCTTTGGTATGATCAAGATCAGAGAGGGCTACGGCTTAACTGAGGCCAGCATCGGCTTCCTGAACTACACTGATGAGGTCGGACCAATTGGGAGGGCGAGCTATTTCAACAAGGTCAGAAATGCAACAGTTAGTAATGTATACTCTGGACCTAGATGTCACTGTATTTCATTAGAGGCTGAGCAGCTCCTACTGGCCCCTATTTCAGTCTTTCTCTTCTTCCTCTTCTTCTTCCTCTACTTCTTCTTTTTCTTCTCCTTCTTCTTCTCCTTCTTCTTCTTCTTCTTCTCCCGTTTTTCTTCCTATGCATAAAAATAAACCGAACCAAAGTCTAAAGCTTTAAAAATTCCTAACAAGTCAGCAGTATGTGCTAAGACTTTGCAGCTTTAACCAGATTTTAGATTCAGCTGAGCAGAAAGTTCCATTCACTTGGAGCTGGCAGTAATTATGAAGTCCATCACTCTGACATTTTCATGTCATATTGGAAGTACTATGCTAAATTTCATTGTACCATTGTATTTCAAGTGTCTCAAAAACCTGAATTTTGACTATTTTGAATTGTGTGAACAAACTGAAAACAATCAGATAAATACAATTTAAACCAGCTTAGTGCAGAACCTTTTAGGCCAATTAAGTGTTCCAGTCTCTGTAGCAGAATTTGATGGTCAATTGTGTCAAACGCCGCACTAAGATCTAATAAAACAAGTACAGAGACGAGTCCTTTGTCTGAAGCAATAAGAAGGTCATTTGTAATTTTAACTAGTGCTGTCTCAGTGCTATGATGCACTCTAAATCCTGACTTAAATTATTAAGTATTATCATGTCCCCAAATCAATATTAATATTTTAAGAAAGCAATTAAAAGTATTTCCAAATCAAAATGGAGAATTTAAAACTGATAAATATCTGAATCATAAAAGTAGTAGTGCATCGTACATTATAATGAATATTGATGTGCACAGCTTTAAAAAATTAAGGGAACACTTAATGGTCACAATGTAACACCAAGTCAGTTAAACTTCAGAGATATCAATCTGTCCATTTAGGAAGCGCAAGTGATTGTGAATCAGTACCACCTGCTTTGGTGCAAATGAAAGTGACAACAGCTGTAATGAAAAGGCAAAAGCAAGACAACCCATAAAAAGGGAATGGTTTTGCATGTGGTGGTCACAGACGGTTGCTCTCTCCTCCTGACTGATTAATTTAATTTCCAGTTCATCTAGTCATCGGTATCTGCACCTTCATTGGAGGAGGAACATTGCCCGAGTCCTACAAAATGACCTCCAGCAGGCTACTGGTGTGCACATTTCTGACCGAAGTGTCAGAAACAGCCTCCATGAGGGTGGCATGAGGGATTGATGTCTTCTAGTGGGACCTGTGCACGCAGCCCAGCACTGTGCAGCTCGATTGGCATTTGCCAGCAAAAAAACAGAATTTGCAGGTCCACCCTTGGCACCCTGTTCTCTTCAAAGATGAGAGAAGGTTTACACTGAGCATATGTGACAGGCAAGAAAGAGTCTGGAAATGCCGTGGTGAACTTTATGCTGCCTGTATTATCATTCTGCATGATAGGTTTGGTGGTGGATGGGCGGGTGATGGTCTGGAGAGGCATATCCTTGGAGGGTCGCACAGACCTCCATGTCATAGCCAACAATACCCTGACTGCTGTTAGGTACCAGGATGAAATCCTCCAAGTGATTGCCAGACTAATGCTGGTGTAGTGGGCCCTTGGTTCCTCCTGGTGCAGGACAAGGTTATTATAGTTAATGCAAATGAACGAAATAACAAGAATTGAAAAAAACATTTTCTTAACTGAAATTAAAAATAAGTTAAAAACAATAATAACAATAACTAACTGAAACTGTGTTGTGTGTTTACAAAACTAACTTAAACTAAAATCATTAGCGAAAATTTCCTTAATTTTCTTCTTTGTCAATTTATTTCATACATAAGCCTTTTGGGGTTGATGTAAAATCTATTAAGCTCTGCCGGTTTTACATCAGCTGTCTGCCCCGTACGGCACCTCATGGTCTGTGATGTCATGTGTTGACAATCTGCCCACGCTGGTTAACATCATGGCTACTGTGAAAGTTGGGAGAAAGCGGCAGAGTTCTGTTTGGGATTCCTATGAATATGACCATGTCAAAGATAGAAGCATGTGCCTTGTAATGGAAACAGGAAATTAAGTTTGTGGAGTACTTGTTAAGGGGGTAAAAAAAAACACACTGAAAGTCCATTTGAAAAGCTTGCATAAGAAGGCTAACTGAGAGTACCTGGACAAGGTAGCCTCTCTGAGAAACAAGAGTTAATAACCGTATTGGGGCTAAGATGGATAAGGCAAAGTAGAAATTGAAAGAGATCATAAAGGGGGCAAGGAAGCTGACCGTATGTGTTGGTGGTTGGAGCAAGAGAGGATTAACAGCATCTTTCATGGGTGTGTCAGCTTGTGTTTACCATCTGCCTGAAGGCCAGGTTCACCATGCTTTGCTGAACCTACACCAAATGGGGCACCCACACACCGGGCAATCCATTGCTCGCTGTGTCAGATGCAGGGTGTAGGAGAAGACAAGGTGCTGCTCACTGTGACAGATAACAGCTTCAACATCATCAAGGCTGTGTGGCTACTTGAGGATAGAAGCAGAGAGCAAAGTGGGGAGTCAGCTGAAAAAGTGGTAGTGTTTTGCTGAAGGCCTGTTTGGCGAGCACTTCCACGGCTTCTTGGACTGAGTATGGAGCGGTGCCTCGCCTCTTTATTTCTCGGGCACTCACTGGACCCTGTCGATGCCTGGCTGGTACCTGTTGTCGGCCCGGATGAGGTGTTCCAGCCCGGCGGCCCCTGCTTTCCTTATCCCTGCTGGCGCGAGGTGAATCTGTGCAACCTGCAGCCTCTGTGTGTGGCTCCCCAGACAGCTAACGCCATGGACCCGCTGTCTCCTGCCAGGATTGGGCTGGTAAATGCTAGAATGCTAGCGAACAAAACGTTTATCTTGAAGGATTTCCTGACTTCCCGAGGGTTGGATTTTCTCTGTGTGACTGAGACGTAGCTGACTGTTGGTGAGTCCAGTGCTTTCACAGAACTTTTACCCTATGATTGCTGCTATTTTAGCTCCGCGGACGTCGGATCGAGGAGGAGGAGGAATAGCGACTATTTATGAGAGTCGCTAAATGTAATCAGCTAGGTAAGATGTTTCCTAAAGGTATGGATATACACTATATAGAAATAGCTTATCTTCACACTGATGGTCTCATTTGCAGAACAAGGTTGTTGTCATACTGCTGCTTCAAGAATATAAGCAAAACAAGCCAGAAAAAGGCACTAAGAATGGCGCCGTCAAGCATCTTGTTATCCGGAACAAGGACTACAGTGTTTTCTTCCAGTAAACGTAAACACGTAACATCCGCACCACCCCCTATCCAATCAGAAACCTTCCCTACCCTAAATCTTGCACGGACCCGAATACAGGCGATTAAACTGATCTCCTGTGTAAACACTCATTCGGAATGAATATTTCCCATGTTAACTACATGGAAAGACTTAAATTCCGAATGATTTCATTCAGATTTATTTCATTCTGAATGAGGAGCCATCATGTAACCACACCCATTGACTGGCCCTCTTGTTCCCCGACCTAAATCCAATTGAGCACCAATGGTAAGTTATGTATCAGTGCATCTGACGTCGCCTAATACTGCCACAGACTGTCCAGGAGCCTAGGCCCTGATCCAGGTGTGGGAGGAGATCCCCTGGGACACCATCAGCTGACACATCAGGAGCATGCCCAGACGTTGTCCGGAGTGTATACAGATATTCAGGGGCCATACCCACTACTGAGTCAGATTATGCATTGTTGTGATAGAATTCATGCAAGTTGGATCAGCCTGTGATTCCAATTTTCAATTTTATACTTAAATTGATTTGAAGTGATTTTTGAGCCCTCAGTTGGTTGATGATTTTGGTTTCCACTGACCGATGTTACGTCATTTTGTTCTCAACAAATTCTACAATGTACATCAGTTAAGAATTTCAACTTGAATAATTCTTTCATCAAAATCTGATGTGTGGTTTAAGTGTTCCCCTAATTTTTTTGAGCAATGTAGTGAGATGATATGCATATAACAATTCATTAACTGTATAGTATAAAGCAATGCCCTTATGAAGCCTGGAACCCATCAGTCAGATGGTAACTGCCAAAGCAATGGCTCATCAAGCCACAACTCTCATCATTTTTTTCTTTTTCAGCTTTCTATGCCCTTTGAACTCCTGAGATATGATCCACAAACGTACGAGCCAGTCAGAACAGACTCTGGAAGATGCATACAAGCACAAATGGGTATTAATACACTTCTAAGTTCTTTAACATGAACATCTGTAGTGCATAGCTGTATGTTCAGAGGAAGAGCTCATGTGTCCACTAAATGGACTTGTTGTTTCTATGAATAGGAGAGGCAGGGATCCTGGTAGCTCCTCTGACAGCTATGAACCAGTTCTTGGGCTACGCTGGCAACCAGGCCCAGTCTGAGAAGAAATTGCTACGGGATGTGTTTCAAGCTGGAGATATCTATTTCAACACTGGGGACCTCCTGCTCCATGATCACAGGGACTTTCTTTATTTCCGTGATCGCATCGGAGACACCTTCAGGTACCTTTACTGTCTGCATCATTCAAACTGCCAGTGTAACCAGGTATTTGTATTTTATTTAGCAAGTTTCTTTCGGACCTGTGTGTTAATGACAAAAGAGTGAAAAAATTGATTTTCCCCTCAGGGGGATTAATAAAGTATATATATACAGTACACTTTTAGTAATGAGTGGTTGAGCTTGCCTTAGAAGGACTAAATGTTCAAACCCACTATTTTTAAATATCCAGTACAGAGAGACTCTCACTGCAGCCTGTTTTATTTTGTTCAGAAAATGTTGCCGCGTCTTTTGGTTCCAAAGGTACCATACCGAATCTGTTTGGTGGAAATGGGGCTTGAAAGAGAGAGAGAGTCGCAACAGAGCGGTCATTCATCAGGCTCCACACATTGTACCTGTAGAGTCCAGTAGATAGTCCTGATGGTGGCGCTACAGCAAGCCTCTAAAGTTCAAAATTTTGAAAATTTGCAACTTTCACCAAAATGTAGCCCCAATACTGACAAAACGTTTGTACACTTAAACCTGTTGCAAACTATGAAGTCCATCACTCTGTTTTTTTTTGTCAAAAACTGTAAAACTTATTAAACCTATCTCCTCCCACAATTTTTGCTCACTTGACACCAAAGAGCATCTTCAGACTGTCCTACAAAAACGATCCACACAGATTTGTGATTTATCAAAAATTGAGCTTACAGTGCATTAAAATGTTGGACTGTAAACGGTACTGTAAACATATACTTCATTAAAAAATGACAAAATTTTGGACTCATGGTAGACAATTGTAATCAATGCAAAAATGGCATTTTTAAACATCAGTTTTTCACTTATGGAGCCAATAAATCATTGTTAAAAACACATTACCAACATCTCCATGCTGTCTAGATGCAGTTTGTGTATTTTCGGATTTTTGTCGTAATAACTGAATTTTTGACAGCTGTTTGAAATCTGCCTTTACACACTAACAACTGCTGTCTTGCACACAGGTGACTGGTTTAGTCAATTTGTGAAGCTACATGTGATGTTTCTGTTTGCCAGTTAGCTCAGTGAGATAGAGGGTGGTTCTTGGTGTTGAAGATTGTGAGTTCAAGCCTCAGCTCATGCAACATTTCCATAGGAGAAATCTACCCAAACTTTTCATAAAGGTCCAGTCCCATGCCAGATGTCCTCAACTGGAAACATAAGACAATAGTCCTGATGGTGGTGCTACAGCAAGCCTCTACATTTCAAAACTTTGAGAATTCATAACAAATCAACCATATGTGCTACAGCTTTGGAACTTTCACTTTGAAATTTGCTTTTCCACGGCATGGATGGCTACTGTCTATCACCCTGATGCTTGGCTTAGTCAATTTGTGAAGCCACACATGAACTGTCACTTGTCAATAAGCTCAGTGAGATAGAAGAAGGACCTCAGTCTCAGAAGTTGTGAGTTCAAGCCTCAGCTAAGGCAGAACGGGCATTCTAATGTGAAAGTCCTATGTTCAGGCATCATGCTATGTGGATTAGAGACTACTAAGGTTAATATAATCATGATCCAGGCAGTTTGGCGGATAGACAGATACTCTTTATCAACACTTTTCCCTGTTATCCCTTGTCTCTTTTCCCTGTTTTTTCTGCTAAGCCTAATTTTATTTTATTTGTGCAGTTTTGCTGCTGAAAGGTAATGTTGATTCCTTTTAAAATGAAGCTGTAATGATGCATTTACAATTTTACAAATAGGCCTATCTCTGCTATGAAACATTTCATTATTGATTACCAGTTATTTTCTATATTAAATGTTTGTCTATAAAATTATGTAAAATTCATGTTACCTTTCCCCAATTCCAATCTGGCATCCACAACCCATCTTACTTTGTCTGACTAAAGGTCCAAAACCGTGATCAGAATTGCCTAATTTTGCCTAAAATTGCCTGGCCCGACCATTGCTGCGCAGCAGCTATAATTTTATTTTATGGCCTTGCTGCCCTGGCTTTTGCCTGTCTGGCAGAGAGCACTCAGAGCTCTCTACAGTCGTTCCTCTATAGCTTAATGGTTACATTCCAACCATTTGTTTGCACTGCTGGTCATAACC
Organism: Epinephelus awoara; assembly: GCA_035609425.1. Lineage (NCBI taxonomy): Eukaryota > Metazoa > Chordata > Actinopteri > Perciformes > Serranidae > Epinephelus > Epinephelus awoara. The sequence continues at coordinate 36,579,291 of CM069312.1, forward strand.
TATTGCACACTTGTAGCTATTTTGCACATTTTTACAACCTCTACCCCACTTCTCACTGTGTTGTGTGTATAATTGATCTACTTTTTTTACTCCCGCAATTTTAATGTTTTTATTTTATTCCGGTATATTTGTCTTGCATATTTAAAATTTTATTACTACTTATTTTTTTCTATATATTTTATATTTCTATATTCTAATTAGGGATGTCACGATACCAAAAATTCAGTAGTTGGTGCCGATACCAGTAAAATTACACGATTCTCGATACCAAAGTCGATACCACAGTAAAAAAAAAAAAAAAAATCCTAAGATCCCATGTACTTAAACAAGAAATACTTTATTAAAATATTTGCATATAGAATAACATTTCTATGAACAGATTGATATTACTTATATTTTTTCTTTTTCTTTTTTCCTCTTTACCTATTTGTCATTGTAAAAAACATTGATCAACAACCGCAATAAACTCAATAAACTATTTAAATATTTACTATTTAAATCACACTGACAGCATTTGAGCCAACCATAAGAATGTGTGAAATCTGACTCTTTCCCCTTGACTGCTGTAACACTGGAATTTCTCAATTGTGGGATCAATAAAGGTGTATCTTATCGTATCTTATCTTATCTTATCATCTATCCACTATTGGCCAACCTGTGGCAAACTCCTTTAAAGCAGCCCACAAACAGAGCATGCTTAGACTTACTTACAACATTTCTGATCCCTTGCATGTTCTACACAGAGAATACCAACTTCTGTCCTCCAAAAAGCGATTCAGAGACCCTCCATTTAAACATAACAGGGCGAAATATTCATTTATACATCAGTCTGTACTGTTAAGATAAGATAAGATTAACTTTATAATAAAGTTAATCTTAAAAGTCTTAAAAGTCTTTATTGTCCCAAATGTGGGACATTTGTCTTGGGCTGTAAGAGGTGACTGTCACTGCTCGCATGAACACTTGTAAGAACACATAGCTTACATAAAGACTAAGTGAAAACTGACAGAAAATTTGGACATACACACAGTACAAGTAAGACATACACAGTACAGTACATTCTCCTGTCGCTAAACCAAAATCAGTGTGCTGCTCATTAAGATCTGAATCTGAGGATATTATATTGTGATGTGTTCCATGGTCATGACTGTTTGGTGTGTTTTTCTGTGTGTTTTTTGTGTAATTGTACATCCAATTTGTGGATGAACTTTTTGAGCAGAGCTGTCTGAGGACACAAAATGAATTTCCATGTTACCTGACAATAAAGTTTTATTGTATTATATTGCATTGCATCGTATCGTATTGTATCGCATCGTATCATATCGTATTGTATCATATTGCATCATATCATATCGCATAGTACCGTATTGCATCGTATATTGTAAACGTCATTCTATTAGCACAGACAAAGCCCTCTACCTTGAGGCCGCGTTGCTCCTGCACTGCTTGTAGGATGTAGGTGTAGGATGGCGGACAGCCTTGTGTGCTCCCTCATATACTGTGGGGTCAGCATGTGTATGGGTAGGCATGTCCTGATTGGCAGGCTTTGTTTATGCAAATCTCAATGGATGAATGTGATTGGAGGAGTATTATCCATAGAGTCCAGTAGAGGGCTCTGCCTGTGCTCATAGAACTAGCATTACAATATTGTAACCTTTGTTTCAGCTCATTGTCTAGCTGTTTTGGTTCACCTCACTGGTCTCATGGCAGTGTTTTCACAGCAGGCTGTTCTCAGTGAAAAAAGATGTAAAAACCTACTGTACCTGCTCAGCCAGTAAATATTGTACTTATATTTGCCAGGTGATGATATGTCAATGTTGTGTTCACAATTTCTGACCCCAAGTAGTCACAAAAATTCTTTATTGCAAGTGTAACTGCATCTAACATCCTGTCCTACAGATGGAAAGGAGAGAATGTATCCACTACAGAGGTGTCAGAGGTTTTAGGTCTTCTTGATTTTATCCAGGAGGCCAACGTCTACGGAGTCACCATACCAGGTCTGTGAAATCTTAGTGTTAGACTCTGATTTCTAATACTGCATAATTGACAGAGTCAGTCTCTTTGCCAAGTATGTATTGCCACTATGAACAAAATGTCATGGCAGCACAGCCAAAATTGAGGACAGCCAGTGTAAGGGGCTGCATTGATAGGGGCCTGATTCTTTTCAGGTACCAATCAGACAGTGATGAAGTTGAGACAGATATTGGTCCCAAGATCAAATTTCCATACCAGATAGCCAGTTCAGTTCACAATGCGACCTTGGCAGGATAGACCATTCAACCCTTTTTTTTTCTTCTTTTTTTTTTTTTTTAATTTCCTGCCGACCCAGAAGAAAAATTCATGGGAAGATCTCTTCTTTGTTTAGCCTATTTCTCTTGGACATAACTGAGCTCGATATAATACCAATATGAGCCATTTTTGAGCTCATGCATGGGTACTGTAGTACAGTACATAGAGCTATCCACCATACCGAAGTGATAAAAAGAAGGTTTCTCAGAAGCAGTGTTGAAGTGCTTAAAACTGATGAACTTATCAGAAGCCTGTAGCACAATACATTTTTCATCACTGGTATTATGTTGAGAAACTCTGAATGTATAACCATCCACTTAGACTTGTTTTACAAATCTAAAGTTTGCTCTTGTTTGTTCTTTATGATTTTTTATTTAATGTGACATTGAGTATGTGACTTTCTCCGATGTGTGTGTATGCAGGATATGAAGGTCGGGCAGGTATGGCGGCTATTGTCTTAAAACAGGATCACAAATGTAATGGACCAAAACTCTACAACCATTTAGTAAAAACACTTCCTGCGTATGCCTGGCCTTGGTTTCTCAGAATACAGGTAAATCATGCAGGTGTTGTTATTTTTAAAGTCCCCCTCCAGATATATTCTAAACTCTGCTATGGTTATTATTTTTAACATAATTTCCGTACATGGAAAAAGTGAAAAAAAAACAAAAAAAAAAACTCTAGCCCAGCACTAAAAGGGGGTAAGTCTGGCTATATGAAACTAATGTTTGGTTGACCAGTGGAAGAGCAGTGCAAACCAAGATGGCATTAGAGAAAACATCAGAGAGATCCAGCTACACATGCTTTAGTCTTGGTGAGATGCAGACTAGCAGACATAACAGAATGCTCAGTGAAGTAAGCATCTTTTATTTGTTCATGTTGTTTGTTCGCTTTTTATCTTTTAGGCCAACTGACATAGTGTTGGTAGCTGTGAAACAAACAATATTCAGGGCTGCCAAGTTTTCAGAAAACTTTGAAGTTAGATCTGATGCAAGTTGGGTGCACACTTTGCTTGCACAGCAGGATTTTTTGGATGCCTGTTCGGTGTTGCTACCACACACTGAAGACATTTGTTTTTATAAAATTTGTACTTAAAGATAAATTACTATGTATATCCACTTCCCCAGTTTCATGACTTCTAACCCTAACCCCATCCATTAAACAATGAACAGAGAAAAAAAAAACATTGGCCACTAGAGGGATCATTGACCTGGTGGCCAAAGACTGTAGCCTCAGTATTTTCAGCAATGTGGACGGGATGAAGTTGGTGGGTGAGCGAGTGACTGATACAGAGAGGGACATTCACTTTTTAGGCTGGTGCCCTACACTTCAGGGCCCAGCAAAAAATTGACTTTGTGAAAAGACAAGTAAACACACAAATACAGACAGAGCATGGCACAAGACGCATCATGCCTCATTTTGTACATGCGTTTATTTTGGTCAGGTTACTTGGTCTACACTTCATTTACAAACATGATAACAACAGCTTTTATGCCATTAATAATTATGAATGAAACAAAATGTGACACATTGAAAAAAAAAAGATATTTTCATAAACATATTCATAAACTAGAATTACTGCCCCGCAGTGTGGTGACACATTGGGACACAGTTCTGATAACAGCTGCTATTTAAATAGCAATTTTAATGTAATATAAATGAATACACATTAGTAATAAGAATAAGTGCACTTCATGAGGACAAAACAGTATAATTTAATTATATTCAATTAATTTAACCACAATTTTCATTAATAATAGCATGTCAGAATGAAGGTAGCCTAAAACATTAGTTTTATGTTATTTGAACAGTAATACACTGATGATCAGCCCCCAGCAGTTAAATAGTGGGCATAGAGATGAGGTATCCATTCTCCCACTGCCAACATCAGGTGAAGCTGAACAGCTGGGTCTGGAATGAATGTCTGTCCATTATCAAACTTAAAATTAACTTCAGTGTGGTGTGACAGCAGTGGTCAGTGCTGCTATTGTGCTGTGCTGCTCAGTCTCGTCTGTCCATGTCCTGTCAGTGTCATCTTTTCATGCCGTGACATCATCAGTTATTATTTATTTTTCACTGGGTGAGAAAATAGATGTTCCCATAGATCTGTTATGATGGGGTTTTTGGTAGACAGTGGAAGGGAGCTCTATGGTCCACTTTACATCCAAAACCTACCCATTCCACTGTGTTTGCTCTTAAAACCGTCACTCTGCTAATACAAACTCCGAACTCTGTACTGATAGGTCCGCTCTGCACTGGAGGTTTCAGGTTTCATTGCCAATGTTAGCTTTTCCCCTGTGTTTTCCATATTGGGGTTAGGGTTAGGGGGTTAGTGATTGGCTTCCAGATTTGTCATGTAGCTTTCTCGGTGTACATTTAAATCTCAGAAATTAGGGAAGTGCAAAGACTCCTTCTCCCTCTACAGCACAGGAATGTTAAACCTCTCTGGTGACAAACTTTGCACTGATACAAGTGAGTATAGTCAAGGACTGGAATTTAGGGGAATTAACATAAGAAAAACACATTCACACGAGTGAAGGGGGCCTTTGAGTTGTGTATAATGTGTGTGTACAATATAACTTAAGACCTTAGTCTTAAGTTATATTGTTCATTTGTATCCCCTGCCTGTGTTTTCAGAGCTCTCTGGATGTGACAGAGACCTTCAAGCAGCAGAAGATAAAGCTGGTCCAGGAGGGATTTAATCCGGACGTCACCCAAGATCTTCTGTATTTCTTAGATGTCTCTCAGAAGGACTATATTGTCCTGACTGTACATCTTTATGATGACATAGTGTCTGGAAAGATCAAATTATAAACATTTTAGGACATGTTAATGCAGTGTGAGTAAAGACCGTACATTGAAAGAGAAGTAAACATAGTCCATGCTGTGGTCACATTCATATCTGTCTGTATTTAAACCCTGGTTTGTGTTTAGTGCCACAATGAGTGGCTACCAACATTTTTACTTTTCAGCCCCTCAAAATAAAGATGTACCTAGCCCGCTCACAGTTTGCATGTGTAGGCAAGTTCTGAGAAGCTGATTCTGATTCTTCTTTCTCGGATTGTTTTGAAAAGCTTATATCATTGTGAAGAGAATTCTCCACACGGCAGATTCGAAGTATGAGAGGATTTTCGTCACCTAAAAAGTTAAACTGCCATTTGTGCCCAGAAGCTCTTTGAAATGATTTTCTATGTTAGAAACATGTGAAACTAATCTATTTAGGTGATGTAAATCTGCTCTTTAAAGTTAAATCTGCTTATAATGAGGATGTACTGTGTGGAGACAAATTATTGAAATTATTGAAAACCACATTAAACTATGTTGTCCTTTAAATTCCTCCAAAGTCTAGGTAAGTCTAGGCAAAGCAAAAATAAATGTGTAATGAGTTTTTCACACCACAGAAAAATGTGTTATTAACTGTCCAGTTTAACTTGAATGATTAAAACAAACATCCAAATATATAAAATTAGGTTGATCACGATAAAAATCGTGAAAAAACAAGCAGTAATCTCTGGTCTTAGATGCTGGGGGCGTGTCCACTGAAGCAGCTAAACTGATCATTAAGCCACTGCCAGGTAGCTGCAAGGCCACAGACTCTCATTAGGAGCTAATCCAGTACACAGCAACGTACACGATCCTGAGCCAAAGAACAAGTCGTGTGGTGGCAGACTCATCAACAGTCTATGGTCATTTCAGTCACACAGTCTATGGGTGCACGGCACACACCCTCCAAACTGGGAAACGAGAATTGCTAGCACCTTGCTAGCCCCTCTCGGTCAGCAGCTGACAGCGGTTAACATCAGTACAAAGCACACACCCACAGTGGTGACCAGTAACTGCTGGTGGGCCGGGTAGCTGATTCAACCAGAAAGAATAAAAGGTGATGGCTAATTTACTTGTATGATTGTGGCATTTGACAGAAATGTTTATTCATGTCTTTATTAAACTGAAAGAACTCAGAGAGCTTGTGGGACATAGCGAATACACCGCTCAAACACAGTGGGTCAGCACTCTGAGTGAACACTTGTTACGACCTAGTATTGATATAGTAGGAAAGTGGTTATGTTGAGGATGGCTCCAATGCGTCATCAAGCAGCCTCTTAGCTCCCCCCAAAAATCTTGGACACAGAAATGGTGAAAAAACACTTTAAGGCTCTAACTCTTAGCTCAATACTACACAGTTCCCAGTCTTTTCATGTTTTAGCAAGTGTCTTCTGACATCCAATCCAATCCAATCCACTTTATTTATATAGCACAGTTTTAACAAACACAAGGTTTCCAAAGCGCTGCACAAAGTACACTGCCCGCACAAGATAAAAATATGCATACACATGAAAACAACAACCTACATGGTGTGGAAAGCCAGAGAAAAGAGGTGGGTTTTAAAAGACTTTTAAAATGAGAGAGTGAGGAAGCCTGTCTAATGCGCAGCGGCAGTTCATTCCAAAGTTTTGGTGCTGCAACAGCAAACACTCGATCCCCTCTGAGCTTAAGCCTAACTTTAGGCACTGTCAAGCCCAGACAGTCGATGTCTCAAGTCAGCTGACATGAGACATTGACTGGGTGTGTAGGGGTGCAGCAGCTCAGAGAGGTAGGGTGGGGCAACACCATTTAAGGATTTGAAAGCAAATAAAAGACATGTATAATCTGTTTAGAAGGACATCACTGATTTTGCATTACTCAGACTTTAAGCTGCCAGATGTGCCCAGAAGTTCCTAAAACAAATTTCTGTAAAAAAAACAAAAAACATGAAACTGGATGCAAAGAAAGGATGACTTAATATCTTGTCTCGACACAGCAGATTCTTGTATGAGCATATCTTGCTGGAAAGAGCAGATTTACATTACCTGAACAATGAAGCTGCATGTGTACCCAGAAGCTCTGCTATTCTGGCTGAGAGCAAACATGCTTCATGGTTAAAGACAACCTACTTTAATTTAAAGTAAGATAATAATAAATGAACCACTAAGTCTCTATCCTCTGATAATTATAACAATCAGCCTATTGATCATCTAGTGTGAAAAATCTCTATCTTTACCTGAAGATGTTGCTAGATTCAAGCTCACCAAGTGTCAAAAATAGAAATGGTATATCCACATGGGGAGCATGAAAGTGCTCCTTGAATTTTATGGCGATATTCTCACTGGAATTTGAAACCACTTAGTACAGAACTTTTATATCATCAAAGCATAGATGTAGATTGGTGTATGGACATGTCCCTACCAATATCAAGGCACTCCATACCAATATTTGACCTGTCCCCATGACCTGGCAACCTGCTGTACTACACGTTATCGGCTAACTGCAGCACTTCACATAGTGGTAGTGGTAGCAGTGCCAGAGTGGTGATGCATGAATGAAGCAGCTCGTAGACCTATTATAGGTTAAATGTTTCATACAGTGCAGCATTGAAAATGTCTTCACTGGACATAACTAACACCAGCCAACTGATTCTATTTCATTTGAGGTGTAAGCTGTTAATGATGTTGCTCAGACATCTCCTTTTATTAAGCAACTTTACTGAGGCCAAAATGCTCCCCAAAAGGCAAATTAAGATAACAGGTCACCTCATATCAATAGATATGTAGGATTACAGTCAGGGCCGTGCCTGACCCATTTGGCACCCTAGGCAAGATATTTGCTGGCACCCCCACAGTTCGATTCAAACCTCGGTTTTCAAAAACTACTAAAGAAACATTTGAAAAACTTTCTGAAAAAATGTCTGGATTTTATTAATTATTAAACAAATGTTGCATTGCAATAAAGAACATGTACATTACTTAAGTTATATTAACTTACAGTTCACAATAAATAAATAAAAAACTTGTTAATCTTTTAATAGTCTACATTCTCTAAATAATCTTATTTCTCCACTGGCAGTTTGTGTGTGGGAGGGAGATGCACTTGAGGCTGCATCACTTGGTGCTGAGGTGGATGAGGTGGCTGCAGTTACATTAGTAGGCCCAGGATTTGCAGAGGTGGGGCACAAATACTTCAGAAGTGCATCTAAAAAGAGGAGATGCATATATTTGACAAACTGGGCTTTTATAATATATTAATCAAATAGCTGTTGATTGTGAAACCATCATGGCATACCCATAATAGCACCTATCATTACAGCCGGCCTTGATCTACTGGCATTTTAAACACAGCAAACAGCCAAAATATAAAAAATGCAACTGTAACATCACAAATTGCACAAATCTGAAAACTGGAAAACATAGCCTAAATATACAGTAGGCCTATATGATTATATGCCTGGCTGGTAAACAGTGAGTGGTTTGTGTAGCAGCACACTAACATTAAACATTAAAAGAAAAGTTAGGCCAATATATTAAATTATGTTGCTTATTCATTCCCCCAAACACTTTGAGTTTTTCTTTCCAACTTTCTCTAAGATGGGAGCAACATTAACTGACATTAACTCTAGCTGAATGCTGAAAGTATTCCTAAAACAAGTGGCTAATGAAGTCGCAGTAACATTGACGTTAAGTAGTAGTAGCCTAACCGCTAATCCTTAGCGGCTAATGAGCTGACGTTAGCTTGCGAGTGCTTCAGTAATTGTAACTTAAGTTGTGTTTCTACCATTTTAAATGAAGTGTTTCATCACGTCACATCATTACCTCGGTCTTGTTCACGTTTCTCCTCCTCTTCTTTTCTTTGTTTTTGTACTGCGCCCCAGAGGGCTTTAGCCTCTTCATGACGATGGCACCCGGCTGTCAGTTTGTCACTCAGCAGCATCACATTACAGAAGACACAAGTAGCGGGGGGAGGAGGGAGGGGCGCGGTTAGGGACCATAGTGAAATTAGAAATATTATTTCATTATTATTTAAAGATGTATGGCTACATGTACTAAAAAACAACAACAACAACAACAACAAAAAAACACCTCACTCCCTGGCGCCCCCTGGCATGCTGGCGCCTATAGCATTTGCCTAACCTGCTCTATGGGCGGCATGGCCCTGATTACAGTAATAATTAGGCCTATTGAACTAAAGCTCTCCCCTTCCCTTTTCAGGAGAGTGAGTTATTATGTTATGGACCATTATATTATGGACAATGTATGTGGGGTTAATCAGCTTATAACAATTCCCCTTACAATAAAATTAACCAAAGGAAAAGTTACAACGCTAATCTAAAGGTTACAGGCGGATCAGGTGTGAGGTGTTTGAGATAGGCTACAAAAAAGAGATTAATTAATTTCGCTTTATCACCAAAAACAAACTCAAATTCTCACCCTTTGCGGTGTTAAAACATTCAGAAAAAAAAACAAAGATTAACGAATGAGCCACAATAAGTTGAATCAGTAATAAAACTTTAGTGAAAGAAAATAAATCATGTCCGTGTCCGGACAGAGATAATGCTTAGGCTAAACAAAAAACGGCGTGGGCGCCGGTTGACCAAACAATTCACAGGTAATCAAACATTTTTTCCACATTATCAAGAAACACACTCTTCACAAAAGTAACCCGAATTACCCCCAGCAGTCAATCAAAGTCCCAGAACCCGGCAAAAAAAGAAAACATATATGTCAAAGGGGAGTCTGTTGGAGCGTAATGAAGCGCCGCAGTTCACAGAAACAGACAAAGAACCACGCAACCTCACCACTCGTCCCGCTTGGCAGCAACGTTGTGTCTTGAGGTAATCCACAAGGAACAAAAAATAATCCGATGTATTTGGTTTGATCCTTTAGAGACGGAAAACTCCTCGCGCACCTCCAAACGCCGACTGCTCATCTCCCCCGTCATGCATCACTTCCCCCTTATATCAAGTTTTGGCATCAACATAATAACAATATTTCAGTCCATACCATACCCGTGTACATATAAATGGCATCTGATAAATTCACCATACAGCATTAATAAATGTGACAGCGGAACATGAAAAATTATAGCCTAAATTTTTCCCGTCACTAAATGCCTTGTGTAAAGTAGAACTAGGCGACCTTTACATGCTACAGCTTGTCCAGCTATTTATGTTGTCTTTTGTTTAATGTTATTCATGATTCTGTCAGCAGCAGCCTGAGCAGCACAGAGACACACAGACAGGTGAAGTCTGAATTCCATGCTTTCCAGATTCATTTTTTCAGAAATTTCAGGACTATTTTCGTGCTGGGTTTGGCAGGGCCAAACATCATGACTCTGGGTGCAAAGGATTCTGTTACAATATGCCAGTGCTTTTGCCCTTGCATATGGTTCACAGTTGCCGCCTCCCCCATGTTGGAGGTGTTAAATGATTTCACACACAGTTTCTCATTCCATCTGGAATCCTTAGCCACCAGGCTTTATGATTTGTGATTGATTTCATTTCTACCCACCGTGACTGTTCAGTTCACATGAAAGCTTTTTTTTTTAACATTTCAATGAAACTCCACTGGAAACTAACCAGGGCTATTTATAGTCAAATTTCCTTTTAATGTTTTGAATAAATAATGAACTACTATATTATTGTTCCCACCACATTTTTGGTCTCTTTTGTAAGTACGAACCAAACATGACTTGAAAAGGGTTAAACTATTTAATTTCTTTGGTGTCTGTGCAGCCTTGTTTATCAATCGATCATTTTATTTGTCACATGCAGTTATACAAAGAATTAATGAATAATTTTCATTTCGGTTACATACAACTGGAGAAACAAAGATTACTTCACACAAATGTTCTCACAGTTACTAACTGAAAAAGGAATAGGCTTCATTTTAGCCCATCCGATATTAACTAAAGGATAACCTAGAATATCAATTATACCAAAGACAGGAAATAAGTTAATAATTAAATACATTATACTGTAAATTATAATCCACAATTCTTTTACACTGTGATCATTTTGCATTTTCAGGCTTTTTTTTTTTTAAACTCAACAGTGAACTACACAATTTCAAATCAGTCCATTCCATAACTTGACTCCCAGAACGGAAACACATCTGTATTTTAGATTTGTTCTCACTTTACATGTTTCATACATAACCCTTTTAAATTATAATTTCCTTTACTTCATTAAAAAATTGAATACAGACAGGAAGGTTAATGTTAACAACTTGGGAAAAGTATTTCCAATGTTCTTAAATACACAATGTCTGGAAATTTTAAGGTGCAGGATGCTACAAACAATTGAGTAGTGATAACCTGTTTTATGTATTATTCTGAGGGCTCTTTTCTTAAGTTTAATTATAGGGTCTACATTTGTTTTGTTTGCATTTCCCCAAATTTCAGCACAGTAGGACATGAGAACAGACGTTGTGATGTGGTCCACAGCTGCCAAACAGGTCCTCATCATCGAATTGACTGTCCCCTGGGAGGAAGGAATACCAGCGGATGAGCTAAAGCGGCTCAAGTACTCTGAACTGGTTGCGGAGTGTAGAGAGGCAGGCTGGAAAGCATCCATCCACCTAGATTAATGATTAATACATCTGCAGCCAGAGCGCAGATAACGAATTAATAAGTCGTTATCTCGAGATAACAGTGCCCAAAAAAAAAAGAATAATACATGGTCGTTCTCGTCTTCCGTAAAATATATATATATATATTTACGTTTATGTTTGTTAATAATTCCTGTTTATTTAACTATATATTTGTAAATACTATTGTTTATATTTCTCATATTTTCAATTGTATAGCCTACCTGATGTCTGAAGTGTGGCTGAATAAAATTTTCCTCTTCACATCTGACCTGTTGATCCCATTTATATTGGTGAGGACAGACTATATGAGAAACTGCTGTCAGTGTAATCCAGTACAGTTCAACAGCACCACAATCTACAGTGTCAGCAGTCACCTCCAGTCTCTCTCTCTAAAACCTACAAATCAGGTTAGAAATCTCGGGGTAATAATGGACTCAGACTTGAACTTTAACAGCCACATCAAATCAATAACATCAGCAGCCTTTTACCATCTAAAAAACATTGCCAAAATCAAAGGTATAGTGTCTAAACCTGACTTGGAGAGACTTATCCATGCATTTGTCTCTAGTAGGTTAGACTACTGTAACGGCCTGCTCACTGGCCTCTCCAAACGGGCCGTAAGACAGCTGCAGTACATCCAGAATGCTGCTGCTCGGGTCCTGACCAGAACCAGGAAGTACGAGCACATTAGTCCTGTGCTCAGGTCTCTACACTGGCTTCCTGTGGCTCAGAGAATAGACTTTAAAGCAGCTCTGCTTGTGTACAAGTCTCTCCACGGCCTAGCACCAAAGTACATCTCTGACATGTTAGTGCCATATGAACCATCTCGGACTCTGAGGACCTCAGGGACCGGCCTCCTGCTGGTGCCCAGAGTCAGGACTAAACATGGGGAATCAGGGTTCCAGTTTTATGCAGCTAAAATCTGGAACAGTCTTTCTGAAGATGTGAGACAGGCCTCTACTCTGACAATGTTCAAATCTAGGCTCAAAACAGCTCTATTTCACTGTGCATATGACTGAAAGGATCTTATCTGCACTCTTCTCTTTTAAAGTTCATTTTATAATGATTATTTATGTTTTTATTTTGTATTGTGATTTTAATGCATTTTCTTCTTCTGTAAAGCACTTTGAATTACTTTGTGTACGAATTGTGCTCTACAAATAAACTTGCCTTGCCTTGCCTTGCCTTGCCTTACAACTCAACACTTAAAATAAATAAGTAAAATAAAGTGTTAGACTGAATATTAAACTGCTTTGTTTTTTTAGGTGTACTCAAGTAGTTACTGTACTTAAGTACAAATTTGATGTACTTGTACTTTGGGTATTTCCATTTACTTAGAGGGAAATATTGTACATTCTACTCAAGCTACATTTATTTGATAGCTATAGTTACTTTTCAGATAGTTTGTTTTATATGTTGTTGTTTCATATTTACAAGTTGCTGTGTGTTATTATAGATTAGACTAGTGCACCAGTGAAAGGTGTTAAAATGTTACACCGGCCCCTGGAACAATGTCACAGTAGCAGTCTTCCTCCCCCTCCCTTCTCTCTTTCGCTCTCTCTCTCTGTCTGTGTGTGTGTGCCTGCAGGTGTGCCGGAGTCAGGGCGGAGCCACCAGGTGCACTTCCTTGCCATAATCAAGACCCCTTCTTATACTCAGCTCTGCCATCTCCACCCTACCAGATCGTAATCTAGACTATGTAGACATAGTTAGTGTTACGCTAAAGCCTTGAATTTGTGCTCTGTTTTTTGACAGTTTTTCCCTGTGACTAATTTTGCTCCTGTGTGTCTCCAGCCTCACCACTCCTGCCTCTGGCCCTGCCTCCTCATCTCCACTGGAATCACCAACCCGCTCAGCTCATACCTCTTTGTTCCCGACCACGCTCTCCCTCAACTCCTCTGGATCCGCTCCCCACCTGGTGCCCTACCCCCAAACCTCATATCCCTGGCTCTACAATAATACTTTATTGCAGGACTTTACATTACATTTCTGAGTTCATTTCATTCATGATTACAAGTTCTTTTTTAACTTGTTTGGTTTCATCCTGTAACATTTATTATTTTATTTTAATTTTTTTTTATATTTTAATGCCCCAATAGAAGACATAAGTAAGACCAAAAAAAAAAAAAAAAAAGTACCCAAAGTGGCAAAAATAATACTATAAAAAACAAAAATGGGAAGAAAGTACAGAAAAGAGAAAAAAATAAATTATAGAGGTAAAGAGAAGATAAGAGAGAAAGGACAGGGTTGGGGGGGGGGGGGGTGCTTTCCTATGCATCTCCTTCTTATATATGCATGTCCGAGACCCATTTACTCCAGCTCATATTGAATTGATCCTCGCGATTTCTCATTTTATATGTAATTCTTTCCATTTCTTTGATCTCCTCAATTGTTTTTTTCCAATTATTAACAGATGGTGGATTTACATCTAACCAATTACGTGTGATTTGCTTCAACGCAGCAATGCGCAATATGCTGTATAAATATTTATCTCCCTCACTCTGAATTTCTAATGGGATAAGGCCCAATATGATATTGATTGGGTGTATAGGATTTCTTAAACTGAAAGTATTTTTTATTTTTACTTCAACTACCTCCCAGAATCTTTTCAATACAGGACATGAGTAAAAAATGTGTATGTGGTTAGCTTCTGGCTCCGTACACTTCCTCCAGCATTCTGCATTGCCTGTTGGGCTGTATTTTGACAACGTTTTCGGTGTTAAAAAGATCTTCATATTTACTTTCCAAGCAAATTCTTTCCAAAACTTAGATTGTGTTGTCTTAAAGATTCTTTTGCATGCTTCTTTCCAGTCATCATCTGTAATTGTTATTGATAATTCGTTTTCCCATTTGTCTTTAGTATTATCTTCTTGTATCTTGATTTCTTGCATGATTTTATAGAGTTTCGAGATTTTTGTCTTTTCACTATTTTTACTCAATAAATCCATTAGTGTATGTGTTATTTGATCCTGACTCCTCTGCTGTGTTAGAAGATAGCTTCTAATTTGTAAGTACTTAAAAAAGTGGTTGTTACTTATATTAAATGTATTAACTAAGGTTTCAAATGGATCTATCATATTATTTGTAATTATCTGTGAGTACACTTATAATCCCTTCCTAGCCCATTCTTGCGATATTTTATCTGTTTTATCTGACAGTCTGTTTTATCTCTCCCTCAACTCCTCTGGATCCGCTCCCCACCTGGTGCCCTACCCCCAAACCTCATATCCCTGGCTCTACAATAAATGCTAAATACTTTTACTCAAGTCAGATTTGGTATGCAGCACTTTTACTTGTGACTGAGTTTTTGTTCTTTGTTGTGATACAAAAACAAGCATGTCTGTTATATGTTGTAAGTTTCATATTTACAAGTTGATGTGCTTTGTTATAGATCAGACTAGTACACTAGTGAAAGGTGTTAAAATTAGTACTACCATGGCATTTAAATGCTGCTTACATATAGCCCAGGTTGATCAATTAATAGGCCTACTCAATACATATTCATGTATGATGATTACAACACTTGAAATTGGGTCACTCTGCGTAATGAGTATTTTTCATTTTAAGTAGGCCTACATTTTTCTGACAATACCCATATACTTTTACTCAAGTCAGATTTGGTATGCAGCACTTTTACTTGTGACTGAGTTTTTGTTCTTTGTTGTGATATTAGGCTACTACTTTTTCTGGGTACTTATTCCACAACTGGACAAACATATCAAACAATAGAGACATGCAAGCATAGCACATCTCATCCTCCGCCTCATTCTTCGCTGTCTTTCTCAGATCTGCCTTCTCCTCAGCCTGCAGGTACAGCAATCCTGCTGCAATAACTGCACCAGGACGCCTTTTCCGATCCATGTCAGTTATTGATTTTTGATTGCCAACTCGCCAGTGCTCACGATCACAATAACCACCAACCACTGCTGAACTTGGGTATTGAGAAACGCCTAAGGAGGAAAAGGGTGCGAGTTTTCTAGTACAACAAAGATGAGTAACGTAAAACTATTTATTTGTACAATTCAAAATACAAGACAAGATCTTTGTCTGGTCTGGAAATGTTGTTGAATGATATTTAGCTTGATTTGTGTATGTAACAAGCTTTGAATGGTTTTGAATGATTTCATCATTTTTGACATATAGGTCTAGTTGTAAAGTAATCACTGCAAACTTACATTACAATATAATTCAAGCAAGCCAACAGCAACAGTATTGACTTGATATTATGTGCTGTGCTCTTTTGCTTGACTGTCCCATTATTTTTTGCTCTTCAGTTTTCTCAAACCAGCATAAAATATGGCAACTGGACTAACCTCATGTGAGTAGAAGACGTTTCGCCTCTTAGTCATCCAGGTCATGGTTAATCTCAAACCAGCATAAAATATGGCAACTGGACTAACCTTGTGTGAGTAGAAGACGTTTCGCCTCTCATCCAAGAAGCTTCTTCAGTTCTAAAAGAGTCTGGTGGGGAGTACCAGATATTTATCCACCAGTAGGGTGGTGGCAAAAAACAAGTGGTCATATGACCCGAAACCAGTAGACTCGTTGGGTGTTAATGTGAGTCGTTGGCCTTGATGGGCGGCCATTTAACACCCCCCAGATCCCAGTACACTTCAAGCCCAGCACCACTCTGAGGCAGAAGCTGGTCCATCCCAAGGACAAAATTCCAAGGGAGAAACAAAGCAATGTGGTGTACGCAGTGCAGTGCAATGAGGAATGCTTTGACCTGTACATTGGAGAGACTAAGCAGCCATTACACAAACGCATGGCGCAACACAGGAGGGCCACTACCACAGGCCAGGACTTAGCAGTCCACCTCCACCTCAAGGAGAAGGGGCACTCCTTTGATGATCACAAGGTGCGCGTTCTAGCCAGAGAGGACAGATGGTTTGAACCCATCAAGGCCAACGACTCACATTAACACCCAACGAGTCTACTGGTTTCGGGTCATATGACCACTTGTTTTTTGCCACCACCCTACTGGTGGACAAATATCTGGTACTCCCCACCAGACTCTTTTGGAACTGAAGAAGCTTCTTGGATGAGAGGCGAAACGTCACACGAGGTTAGTCCAGTTGCCATATTTATGCTGGTTTGAGATTAACCATGACCTGGATGACTGAGAATATCCACAGATTCTCTTCAGTTTTCAAAATGAAGACAAAGGGGGACATTATGTCCTATTTTGTCCCCCGCCCTCGAACTATAATAGTAAGCAGTGGACAAGGTGGGTACTGATGCAGAGACAGCAGACAGAGAAGCAGCATGAAGCTGAGATACTTGGAGGGACAGCTGAAAGTCACGCAGGAAAAGAAAGCGCAGATGAGGGACAGGCAGAAGAAACAGGCAGATCAAAGAGAGACAGATGCTTGTGCTTCTTCATCTACACTCACTGTACCATCAGGTCAGTGATGGGGACCGAACATTTGCCTGTTTGGAAAAAATGTAACTATAGTATGTTCATGAAGACAGGTTTAGTCTTATGGTTTATTATTAATCAGATTATCTCATTTCAACAGTCTACTGCTGTTGGTGTTTTCTTTATTGCTTTATTAGATCTATTTAAAAGTGGTTTGTCTTTCTCTAGATATCAGCCAAGTTTGGCAAGATCCACCAGAGGAAGAAAGCTCCCTTTCTTTTTTTAAAAAGATATTTTTTGGGGCATTTTGCCTTCATCGGACAGGATAGGTAAGCATGAAGAGGGGAGAGAGAGGGGGATGACATGCAGCAAAGGGCCACAGGCTGGATTTAAACCCCAGGCGCTGAGGCAACAGCCTTGTACATGGGGTGCCTGCTCTACCCACTAATCTACCAACAACCCAGAAAGCTCCCTTTCATTCAAGATTTGTGAACTTTAGTGTTTATATTGGATTGTTTTTCTTTTATCAATAAATGAAATAAACTGAGCTAAACTAGCTAAAAGAGTTGTGTTGTTGACATGTAAGAATCGCTTTAGATTTCAGTTCATCATAGTTTAATAAAACTTCCTTATAATACAAATTCAACAGATGTTTTGTTCATTCTTTAGTGAATAAAAACTATTATGAGACATAATCTGTGACTTTTGATCAGTAACCTATAAAAATAATTGTCCCATTGAAACCTCATATCACCAATGCATGCTAACTAACAGGCATATCAAAGCAGGATGGTTACTTGTTAATGCAGACACCATATAAGTTTGCTGTTAAATGTTTCAACAGAACAAGCTGGATGTGAACACCACAGCTGAAAAAAAAGATACACATGGAGCTTATTATCACAGAGCAGGCAGATCGTCAGTTCAATACATAGAGCTCTGTTTCAACTTTCATGTCCATCCAGCATGTCACTGCTAATGAAATTTACTTGTTACATTTCTGAGTCTTAAGAACATGGTGAAATTATTAATAAATTAAACAAAAATATCAAATAAAAGGAGTTAATCCATGCATTTATGACTTGGCAATATTCAAGAGACAATTAAAACAAAATAAAATAGGGTCATTGTTGAGCAAAAATCCTTGCTGCTTCTCAACACAATACTGCAGAACATAAAGGAAAAGCCACAGACAAGGTTTTGTTGCGAACAGAAGAGTAACGTTCACATGAAGAACTACCAGCTGGTAGTCTTAAAAGAGTACCACTTGGTAGTTCAAATTCAAATCTGAACCATCTGCAGGAAGTGCTGACTTAAAAGAGGTTGAAAAGTAACGGTTGTGAATATCGCATGCCTCTTCTTGTATTGATGAAATTGGTGCTGGAATGATCAAAATAGCCTATGTAAACATGTAGAAAGGTTTGTGTTAGCATTAATAGCAAATGAAGATATCTGAAAACAAAATCTGATAATACATATTTATAAAGCAAGGAAAACAAGGGCCTGGGCACTATCTGAACATATCTTGTAAATCAGTATCAGCGTATGTTTTCCTGGAGGTAACATGAAATGTCAGTACAGAAATGTCCTGATATATGTTTTCAGTTCATTTAGAAACAGTGTCTCTGTTAGAGTTAGTCTAGCAGGGAGCTCTGACAAGGTGGATTTTAGACCGTAAAATGATCTTTGTGTACAAATATCAGCTGTGGATATTGTCAAAAATCCAGTATGGTCCAGCTCTAACAGATAAAATGCAATGAAAGATAACAGTTCTGTACTTTGCCTAACAATCAGGATAACCAGGTAACACAAGGCCAGATTGTCCTGATACAGTCAGTTTAAGGTCAACTTTAAGTGTTGCACATCTTTTCCACAATGAGGAGCTGGTGTTGGAGCCAGCCCCTCAACCAAATCACGAGACATCTACCATGCCAAACTACTGGTAGTTGCATGCCTTAACTGGGTTGGCTAAAGCCCTATCCAAGAGGCTCAATCAGATGCTGTTTAAGGGTGCTTATGTTGCTGGTGAACACTGACTGTGGACAAGTGAAAGCCAGTGTGGTTCACAGACTCCTCCGACCCAGCACTGAGCCCTTCTTGGCATCAAAACCCCATGAGTCTCATCATAACAGTTAAGAGTTCATATGTTAAATGGGTAGAAAAATAAAACTTCTAAAGACTCAAGCTAAAACATGTGTACATGTTTGTTTTAAGTGGTAGTGGGAAAACATGCAGAATTAAAAATCTACCATTTTTACAGAGGATTAACATGCATCACAGGAAAAGTTTTTCAACACGTAAGCAATGTGCTCAAATAAAAAAAGCCTTTGTTCATACACCATAAAGAATCATCTACAATTTGTAACATTTCCATTGTAACATCTTTCTCTGTGTTAGGAACTATACTTACAGAGGTTACTCAAAATAGTGAATAGTTCTTCTGATACAGACAAACCAGAGCTGGATTTCAGACCTTAATACCTTTTCCCTGTACCAACCAAAATATATCTGTGGCAGAGTATCAAAAACTGTCAAGTACCAAGATATAGATGGTAATTAAAACACACACACGCACGACAAACAAAACTGCCCAATAATACTGTTGTTCATTTAACATTCTGTTTTTGCTGAACAGTTTTCCATATCCTCCAGATGATTTTAGTGGGAGCTGTAGTTTTCTGTATGTTAAAAAAAAATGACTTGGTCAGCTCTGTTTTGATCCTGAAGGTTTCTGCTTGTAATATAAAGATCTGTAGTAGATACTAAGATGGACAGTAAACTGTAGACCCCAGAGCTGCGGAGGCTAGTGTAACAGCAAGCAGATAAAATTCATAGAACCCTGGTTACATATGTAACACTCATTTGATGTTATTAGTTAAAAAGTGATCAAGTCTGTCAATAACAGTAGTTGGGACAGGATCTGCCTGACATACACAGCCCACATTTGACAGCTGTGTTGACAGCAGATGGGATGGATGAGAGAAGGACACTGAAGTAATGTTTTCTTTGTTGCACCATACAGCTAAATCCATTATCCGAACATGAAAGGAGAAGTGTTTAAGCTAAAATGGGATGACAAAAAAATCAAAGGATAGTGGCATGAAGGGTCCAGACCTGGGTCGTTGTGTATGTAAGCTAAGCTGCAGGATCATGTACACACAGTCAATGAGTGGTTAACAGAATATCAGTGACAGACATGAAGCACACTGAAAAACCCCAAACACAAAGTGCACTCACAGCCACACTAGAATATCACAGTAATATCAAAGGAACAATAAGCGGTACAAACTTGAAAACAAAATCCCATAGTATGACATTTCCTTTTGTATTTCAAACCCATGAACTGGGATTCCCTCCTGGTGCCGTGACTAGGGCCAGTGACAGGCAAACATGATGGTTGCTCTTACTCTCATTCCATGTCAGAGAGCAAAGGCCTAACAGGTGCCCTGATCCTTTTATCTTGTCTCTATCAAGTTCTTCAGGTGGGACATGGTCATGTGTATCACAGGCAACAACATTTTGCATTTGTTTTGAGTAAAGAAATGTTTTTTGAAATCATATTAGTGAGATTCAAGTCTTTTCGAACACCTGGCAATTTCACCTAATTTTCAAAGCCAGCCCATCAAAGCTTTATGTAGTGGTTTCAGCCAGCATAACCAGAGTCCCTCAGTGTTCTGCTTGTCTTTCAGTGTTTTCAGTTGCCTTTAAAAAAACAACAGCACAACTAACATATAGAGACCAGGAAATGTCCCTGAAGTCAGAAAAGTTATGTTTTTTTTTTGATGATTTTTTTTTAATTTGATGTGGGCAGGTCCTCAGTAGTTGTGTACAGGTCTCTCCTGATGGTGTCTGTAGGGAGTGTTGTTAGGAAGGAGTTTAGGAGGTATCCTCAGGCCTCGGAGCTTAGGGAGGTCCTTGTTGGACTGGGAGGGAGGCGAGCTGCTGCGCTGTGCTCTGTGCGGAAACTGTAATCATACTGACAGAGGGAGATTCAATCATTATGACTTTTCAATGAGGTCTGACAAAAATCATCCAAGCCTATGCTGAATTCATCAAATCATCTGCAAATCACGTGTGAGTTACAACCATACAATAGATCAAAATAAAGACCACACTGGCATCTGGGTCATTACAAGAACATGTCTTCATCATCTGTCAGTGGAAATGTTTGTCATTTTCATAGCCACTACCTCACACACATTCTGCAAGTCAAACCAGTGCAGTTAAAGATTTAGGGTGCTATCATACCTGTAGTTGGATTCTATTGGTCACACCAGAAGGGAAAAAATTATACATTGTTGCATTTTAGTTTTGGTTCCTGTTCATGCTGACTTTTTGTAAATGAACCAAAAGGAGTTAACATGAGGTTCTACTGACTGACAGGTATATTGGACAGTTTTGGTGTTTGTCATCCTGCATCATCAGGACCCACATGGGAATATCAAGATCTGGGGACTTACAGAAGTTTATGCAGCAGCACATTAATGCTTCATAAGTGTTTCTTTTTCTGTTCTTTGGTTTCACAAATAGCTCACAGAGAAATAACTCATTGTAAGCATTATTAGGAGGCTATTATTAGACTGCAAATCAATGGCATGTTATGAATAATGACTAAAATAGAGACAGGATGAAAAGAAGGCGTCTTTTTAATGGACTTTATGAACAGACAAAGTACAGAGTCGGATACATTGATGGCAGTTTTTCAATCAGGGAAAATACCCACACTGACGTGCATATGTGTTAGCATGGTTATGTAACCATGCTAACATATATGCACACATATGTGTGGGAAAATGCCAACACTGACGTGCATATGTGATATATGCATGTCCGTGTGGCTATTTTCCCTAATTAATTCATGTGTATTCATTAGCATATATAGGTAATAGGATACACATGGCCTTTATCAGGATCAATGATGAGATCGCAGACAGATTTCAGGATCAGCAGATGGATTTTTTACTGGTTTAACTGTTGCTAAAATCACATATTTACTATCATAAAATCCTGTGGTTGGTTTGTTTGCTTTCAAACCACAAACGAACTGCACCAGGGTCTGTTTGGAGGCCGACCGAGACCCACCTTTTCGAACTGTCTCGTTTTGGTTGTTTGGTCCACACCAGGGTTCGTTTGACAGCTTTCACATCAGCCTAAACCAACTGTACTAATTGCGCAAATGGACCTGAGATTGTTTTAACTGAACCAAACAGGTAGAGGTACATTGGTAAACTGTTGGTTTATCATGTGACTGCTCCTGTTTGTATACCTGTCTGACTTTGATGGGAGATGTCAATGTTCCCATATTTCAGTCAATACTTTGGTGATTACTATGTTATAATAAATGATGTACAAAGATATGAAAATGAAATCACTTTGTAATAATCTAGAATTCCTCTTTATGTTATGTTATAGACATGTTATAATATTAGGAGTAACTGCAACTTCATAACATTTGTCCACTCACCTCTTTCTCAATCTCAGCCAGTGACTTGATTGTAATACCCATCAGATCCACCTGCTGCAGCTTAACATGAAGAACAGTGAAGGTTAGTTTGTTGCTTGGTTGTCCAGTTATGTAAACAATGACAGCTTTAATAAATCTGCTGTTTCCTATGCAATTCTTTACTTACTGAAATATCACTGCTATATATATTTCAAATGTGGTGTACTTCTACAGACTATGTGACAGTCAAACAGGAGTGGCTTACAGGTTAAGCATGCTTTAACACTGGTTCAGGGCTTCAGACTCAAGTTTTACACTGGTTGTACTGGTGTGCCCAACTTTTTCATTGAGGTATATCAGCACATAATTTAGGCACACCACAAGTTTTCCACTGCACCTTCTGCGGCCATAATACATTGTGGGGGTGTGGAAGTGTGTGTGTGTGTGTGTGTGTTTGTGTGTGTGTGTGTATGCGTGTGCGTGTGCGCGGGGTGACGCAATTTGGTCACAACATTTTTCAATGGGTCAAATCCATTTATTAGAGTTGGTCAAGCCGCAAGCCATAATACTGTCATATTCAAAACAAAATGTCCTTTTTATTCAAAACAACAACAAAAATACATATTAAAATAAAATAAAATAAAATGCCATTTCCATTTTGACATAAATTCAAATAAATACTCAAATAAAACAAAACCTTTCAACACTTTTGTTTTCGAACTTGGAACATGCCAGTTTCCTTCAATCTAGGCTCCCACTGCTGGCAAAGTATCGATAAGCATACAGCTTCAAAAGCGAAAGTAAAAAATTGTTGTTCTCGCTAACAGCCTATCAGGGCATCGTTGGCATGGAGATGACAGCTCATTTATACGTGCTGACCAGACCAAAACACACGCAGTGAAGGAGTCATGTGTTCAGCTCGCGGTCAGCAAACGGGCAGCTTGCCGGCTGGAAGCGGGCCACTGGTCTAAGACATTTCCAAAAATATTTATAAAAATTAACAATTATCTCCCAAATCCAAAAACTAGGGTGTTAAAACTCAAATCTGTGATGTGTGTGTGTCATAGGGTATAGAGACCGGAGCTGCTCCACAGACAAGGAATTGAGAAAGATGTTACAGATGACACGGAAGCATTCAGTCTGAGTGTACGGGTACATTTTCTGTATAACATTTGAGAACACTACAATAGAATAAAGCTCATCTGGGTATTAACAAAAAATGAAAAACATTTCTTGGTTTCATCAAATCAGTCTCCCCTTCATGTCTATGGAGCAGCTCCTGCTTTTATACACCATGACATCCAAAGTTTGAGACCTACTTCTCTTGTTTTTTGGCTTTGACAAAGACCAGCTCAAGTTCACATATATTAACTGAACTTTGCTAGGCCATAGCTGCAATGATCGCTAATATACAAATAATCTGCATCAAAATAAGACTTGTTCTTTTTCACATTGCATCTCCCAGAAAGAAATTATAAATAAAACTGTACAAAAACTTTTTACCCCGAATGAAATTAAAGAGTAGAAAAGGAAGAGCAGATCTCCACTAATCCGGAGATCGGGGGTTCAATCCCTGGTTTCTCTAGTCCGCATATTGAAGTATCTTTGGGCAAGATACTGAATCAGTCCGATGGCTGTTCCCAAGTGAGTGATTACTAAGTACAAGTGGAACCTTGTATGGTAGCCACCATTGTGTGAATATGCACGTGAATGGGTGAATGTGACATGATCCAGTTGGAGAGGACAGTCTGATGCTGCTGTACTGTATTACTGTTAATGTCACTACATTACTGACAGTGAATATTTACCAATCTTATGTGTCTCTGACATCAATGTGAATGTCTTAGTTAACCCTCTACACACCAACAGTCCAGCATTTTACAGTTTCTCTTCTGATGTGACAGTGTGTTTCTTTTCCCCAATGATCATGCAGTATCAATCTGGTCTATGTGTATAACATGATACTAGTGGCGTTTCAATGGTCAAGCAGCACAGCACTAGATTGTAAGTAAGCGCTTGCAATCATACTATTTCTCCTTACTTTAGACATGTTTTGGTATTTTTATGAACATATTTAAACAATAGCCAAAACATGTTAATTTTTCCAACCCATTACCAGGCCTGAAAAACAGCTTTTCTGATTTCAGATTTTTTCCAGGAATATATTAAGAACCCTGACAAATAGAATTGTACCAAAAATATAGGCCAACTACAATAAACATCCCATCAAGAATGCAATCAAATGAAAAAGAGTTTATTGGACACATGCGTTTGGCCAATCTGATGACATAGTTTCTCTCGATGGCATTGCTCTGGCCTCTACCACTACCGTAAGAAACCTCGGAGTAACATTTGACCAAGATTTGTCTTTCAATTCTCATTTAAAACAAACCTCACGGACTGCATTTTTTCATCTGCGTAATATTGCAAAAATTAGGCCTATCTTGACCCAAAAAGAAGCAGAAAAATTGGTCCACGCTTTTGTTACCTCGAGGCTGGATTACTGTAACTCTCTACTATCAGGTAGCTCTAGTAAATCATTAAAAACTCTTCAGCTAATTCAGAATGCAGCAGCACGTGTACTAATAGGAACTAAGAAACGAGATCATATTTCTCCTGTTTTAGCTTCTCTGCACTGGCTCCCTGTAAAATCCAGAATTGAATTTAAAATCCTACTGTTAACTTATAAAGCTCTAAATGGTCAAGCTCCATCATATCTTAGAGAGCTCATAGTGCCTTATTATCCCACCAGAACTCTGCGCTCTGAGAACGCAGGGTTACTCGTGGTCCCTAAAGTCTCCAAAAGTAGATCAGGAGCCAGAGCCTTCAGCTATCAGGCTCCTCTCCTGTGGAATCATCTTCCTGTTACGGTCCGGGAGGCAGACACCGTCTCCACATTTAAGGCTAGACTTAAGACTTTCCTCTTTGATAAAGCTTATAGTTAGGGCTGGCTCGGGCTTGCCTTGTACCAGCCCCTAGTTAGGCTGACTTAGGCCTAGTCAACCGGAGGACCACCTATAATACACCGGGAACCTTCTCTCTCTCTCTCTCTCTCTCTCTCTCTCTCTCTCGCTCTCTCTCTCCCTCTCTCTCTCGTATCCTATTACTGTATCTATTTTACTCGGCCATTCTGGATGTCACTAACTCGGTTTCTTCTCCGGAGCCTTTGTGCTCCACTGTCTCTCAGGTTAACTCGTATTGCAGCGGTGCCTGGATAGTGTGACGTGTGTGGTTGTGCTGCTGCCGTGGTCCTGCCAGATGCCTCCTCCTGCTGCTGCTGCTGCCATCATTAATCATTAGTCATACTTCTACTGCTATTATAGACATATGATATTATCATACATGTAGACTGCCTGATACTAATATATACTTTCAACATATTGTACCACAGTAGCCAGAACTATAACGACAGTATTATTACTTTCATGAATGTTGTTGTAAGCTACTGTCATTACCGAGGATGTCATACAGATTACTGTATTGTGTCATACAGATTACTGTTAATTTGTTATGCTAATCTGTTCTGTACGACATCTACTGCACGTCTGTCCGTCCTGGAAGAGGGATCCCTCCTCAGTTGCTCTTCCTGAGGTTTCTACCATTTTTTTCCCCCGGTAAAGGTTTTTTTTTGGGGAGTTTTTCCTTATCCGCTGTGAGGGTCTAAAGGACAGAGGGATGTCGTATGCTGTAAAGCCCTGTGAGGCAAATTGTATTTGTGATATTGGGCTTTATAAATAAAATTGATTGATTGATTGATAACGGCAACAATTTCCCCCCCGGGGATCAATAAAGTATGTCTGATTCTGATAGCTGGCATGGCATAGCCCTGTGAGGCAAATTGTGATTTGTGATATTGGGCTTTATAAATAAAATTGATTGATTGATTGATTGATTGATGGCTGTTAATTTAGGAAGCACTTGATCTGACATGCAGCAGAGTTTTCTATGAGTAGACAAGTGTTCTAAATATCACAATTAATATTGCAATTGATCATATTTATTTAATTGTGGGAAGCTAAAATTGTTATTGTGACTAAATGGTAAATGGATTGCACTTGCCAGTCAAGGCGCTTTTACGCTACATAACACATTCTCACACACACACACACACACACACACACACACACCTCTTAGCCTCAGCTGCCCCATTCATATCTGATAAATTGTGCAGCCCTGATTTTAGTCGATTAAATCTACATTAGATTTAGTCGACTAAAATTGAACAGTCAAAATTAATGATGCATCAGTGTAATAAATGTCAGACCCACTGGTGCAACTAATAAAGATGTTAAGTTGTATTTGACAGATTTCTGGTCGCATCTGACGCCCTGCAATGGTCATATTAAACACAGGTGCAGAATTTGAGCAGAGGTGTTTAAGCACATGACCGGACAGTCATGTGTAGAGGATCACACCTGTAACCCAGCATCAGATCAACCTGCAAACAAAAGGCTTAAGACTCAACTCAGGGAACTTACATCTGATGAGGTGCAGGCAAACTTCTCAGAGATCACGAAAGGCACTCCATCCATTGCTGAAACAGACAGTTTTAATAAACACTTGATAAATGTGTCTTATACAGTAGCAGCAAGTATCAGAAAAAACCCCCCATCCATTCCTTCTAGGATTTTTATTTTGCGCAGCTGGATGATAGTAAGCATGTACACTGATCAGGGCTGTCACGTTACTAAAATTTCAAACTCGATATTGATACCCAGGAAAATATTCAATACTCAATACCATTTTCAATACAGCAGCAAAAAATTAAGAGGCATGTCATTTTTTAAATAAAAATCAGAACAGTAATATCAATGACAACAACAAAAAAATCCCCCAAAATAAATAACAACCAGAAAAAAGATCTGCCCATACAATGTATTCATCTACAGCCCTGTTTATTTTCTGTGCTTCTGGTGAATTGGCACCATATTTTCGTTGCTGATCAAATAGAGTTGGTAGTTTAGGCTCAGGATGCTCCTGTTTCTACCTCACTATGTGATCAGAGAACCAGAAGTTATGGGAGAAAGGAGAGCTTCAATCTGTGACTTTACAGTGAACATAACTTTTCAGACACACATAATTGTGTTTTCCTGTTAAACTAACATTGTCTATTAATGTTACAGACGGGCATGACTGATAAAGTTTTCTGCTTAGCTCCCACATTAACGTTAGAAGTTATATTTTAGTTTGATGCTGGTCCTCCTGCATCAAGGGCTCTGTGCCTGCCAGACGCTGCCTGCACAGCGTGTGTCCGTCGAATCCGGCGCGCGCACCTGACAGGCGCTGAGGTGGTGTGCACTGTTAGTATCGATACTTTTGTAAATTAGAATTGTATCCAGATACAGTGTTTGAGTATCGATACTTTTCAGAGACTTAATGACTCAAATCCTGGAGCAATGCAGATGGTAAAGAGCTAAGACACATACATTTGCAAAGATACCCTCTACCATCTGCCAGGTACAGAGTAAACCAGGATTAATCTGTGAAGAGAATGCCTGTGCCAGACGCCATCGAAGGTGAGTAGTTGCCCACTCAGGTCAGTAGCGAATACGAACTGCTATCAGGTTAAGACCCTGGTGAGAATGATGAGCATGTAGATAAGCTTCACTAAGACACTTTCTGACAGTTTGAAATTATTTGGTTGTGCAAACCAAGTGTTGCATCAGCTGCTCTGGTGGGTGGTCTCAGACAATCTTACAAGTGAAAATGTGGAGGTCCTGAGCTGGTGTGCTTACAACATAGACTGTAGCTACCGTGACATCACCCATTGGTTTGTGGACTCCCGTTTTGAAGCCTTTAGCTTGGGATTACTGTACATTCACATGAAAAGCTGCCAGAGCTGCAAAAGGCTCTAATTCATTAATGACCAGCAACCAGTCGCAATGTAGATGTCCATCGCTTGTGTGGAACCCAGAGAACATCCTCGGAAACTTTTAGTTCCTACCACACATTCGGTCACACTTCAAAACAAGCAGCAAGCTGTCAAACTGATCATGTTCAGCCTGAAGTAGCGATGGAACCTCTCCCCATCCAGCCGCAGCTCCCACACCAGCGTTAATTTCTGCTGTAAAGTTGGACATATAAATATGGGGGTCTATAGGGACTGACTGGCTTCTGGGGCCAGCCTAAAGTGGACATTTAAATAAATGCAGTTTTTGGGACTTCCGTGTTGGCTTCATATTTCAGCCCTGGGGGTCCCTGCTTGGATTACACGTGGTCTGTGGTTGTGAAGCCAACTGGATGTACTGCCAAATTAGTGGAAACGGCTTCTGGTAGTTAAATGAACACCTGTTCACAGGCAACAGCTCTGGTGGACATTCCTGCCGTCAGCCAGGCTTAATCAAAACTTAAACATCTGTAGCACTGTCTTGAGTGACACAACTGCACATTTTAGGATGGCCCTTTGTTGTGACCATCCCAAAGCACACAATACTGTTAAATCAGAATATAAATATGCCACGCCTGTCAGGTGGATGGATTATCTAGAAAGTCTTTAATGTGCAAAAATCCAAAATCTTTAATTTAAACCTGTGAAAAATAGGAGCACAAACAAAGGTGCTGCATTTAAAATTTTGTTCAGTGTATTTAGAATAAATACGTTTGGTGGCCGATTGAACTAAGCACCTCTATCTGGCAGTGTTTGATTTATAATCTCTGCTTGTCCCTTGTCCCTTCTTTAAGTAGAGATAGTGAGTTAACAGTTTATAATCAAATGTTATTTTACTCAGGATTACACAGTGCAGCACTGCTGCTATATGCATACAGATGTACAAAAATAACCAAGGGACCTATTATAATGGCACAAGCACAAAAACCAGAGCATAGTTGTAGTTTTAGGGCGCAATGACTGTGCCGCAATGACCTGCCATTTTGGTTTGTGCAGCTGCAGTAGCACTCTGCCAAGTTACTGTTCCCAGTTTGATGTTTTTGAAACCATCACTATGTTAAAGTCAAGAGGAAAACTTGTAGTTTTCAAAGTACATTTTTAAACATACCAACATTGGCATGTTTTCTAAGATTATTTTTAGGGCCTTTTGCCTTTATTTTAGTGCAGCTAGGGAGTGACAGAAAGGGAAGGAGAGAGTAGAGGAATGACATGCAGCAAAGGGCCATGGGTTAAAATTGAGCTTGGCCAACGGCAAAGGACTCTGCCTATATGTATAAGCATACTCTAACAGATTAGCTGATAACTACAGGTCACCCCTGTTGGCATATTTTTAATAAGGCATTTGTGAGTTGGTGGATAGGATGTTAAAAAGATGACAAACTGCTGACCTGAGATAGCATACAGGTTGGAGTTCTGGTGCTCATAGTCTGGTCTGGTAGTGTTCTTCCCTCTGAAGCTGGCTGGGAGTGTCATAGAAATATGCCTTGGGGAGAAAAAACAACAACAAAAAAAACAACCATCTGGTTAATTCACTGAAGACAAAATAATGAACCTATACGCCTTTCTCTTGCTGCATGTCCATACTGTGCTGGTGTTCAGTGATTTCTCTTTGAAAAGCTTTAATAATCGGGATTTTTAACCTCCAAAGAAATAGTTCATAGTTCATAGACATACACTTCTAAACATGGAGCAGGTACAGAGAAAGGACCACAGCTGCATCCTCTAGGGCATTGTCTCTTCTCCATGATTTCTCTCCTGCCTTCACTTTCAACACAACCAAAAGGCTTTAAGGAATCTATTTATAATTATTCATTTCCTCTTATGTTTGAGGTAAATTACCCTACTGCATTACATGTATTTGCAATCAAATGCAAAGTGGATTCATGATCACATAAAACCTGCACCATTCTGAACTACACAAAATAACCAAAGGCTGCTATAGATGATTGTTGCAGTTAACGTCAAATATTGTATGGACACTCAGAGTCTGAGGATATGGTTGTTAAAACTAGAATATTAGAATATTAGCTTTTGTTTGAAGAAAACAAGCTTGTAAGAGCTGGAAGCTGTTAGCTGCTACTGCTCACAGTTGCGACTGCTGCCATGCCCTTAAGTTCAACAGATGCCAACAAAAGAGGCTGTAACGCCAGGTTCTCACGGCAAGGATGCTACATGAAACGCTAAGATTTTGCACTGGGCTGGCTGAATTCCATCGAGCTGCTGATGGTCCACCGTCTCTGCTTTGGCACTTCAGCTTTGTTTTTTCATGCATATGACATCACTTTACTCATAGATTGCCACAATAAAAGTAGCAACTTCTTTCCACCTGCACAT